>JAXGGA010001489.1:0-150453 GCA_038373865.1 Uloborus plumipes | reverse complement strand
TTATTACACTTATCGGTATACAAAGCATATGCTATGTGCTTTGTGCCATATGTAGAAACAAACAATTAAAACATCATTTTTGGTGCACCTTTTGAAGATAAATTTTTTTCTTCATTTTTCCTGAACTCAGAGTTATTAAAAGATTTACATATGACTTTTTTTCATGAAAATATAAAAATCGTGCAGTGAAGGGTTAAGAATCAGGTCTTTGTTTGAGAAACTTTCCCAGGAACCGATTTTTTTTAATTTATTTATTTTTTTTTTTTTTTTCTGATTACATGTAACATGTTATATAAATAAATTATAAAATAACCTATATATAATTCGTATACAAATGAGAATTAATTTCGTCTTCATTCTTTATTTTGTGAACACATCTTTGCAATTTAAACCCTACTTTTCAATTCAATTTGATATTTATTTAATTATTTTTATCATTTTTGACTCTTTTTTTTTTTTTTTTTTTTTTTTCAAATTTGCGATATTTTCAAGGTGAATTAAGCCATTTTCAATGCTTTGTTTCGCCTTACGTTAGCTTTGACGAGAAAGTAGGATAAAAAGGGCAAATTGAGGTTTCAGTTCATCTGAAAAAAAACTGAAGTGCTGATTTAAAAGGGTCTTCATGAGTCCTTGCAACTGTGATGAAAATACAAACTAGAAAAGTTTTTGTATTTTATATATCATTCATTCGTCTACTTAGTAATTGCCGCAATACGCTAGTTTCATGTTATAAGACTGAAACAAATTTGTAGATTATTTTACAGAAGTTTATACTTATTTAGTTCTTAAGAAAAAGTCAAGAACTTTCCTGTGTGGGAAAATAATAGGCCACTTAATTAAAGATCCTAACAAGCAATACGGTTACCTCGCACGATTGCTGTAAAATTAGCAGCAAAACTAATAGTGTAACCAATAGAGTGAGTGTCCCGTAAGTGCTGCAAAAATTGTCCCCCAAAAGTGTGCTACATAGTGCTCTAAAAGAAGAGACTTGTGTCAGTGTTCAAAAAATGTTTTGAATTCCTTCCCGAAAGTGGTTAAAAAAAGTGTTCTTAGTCAAGTGTAGTGAACATTGTTCTCCGAGCTGTTCCAAAAAGTGTGCAAAGTGTTCTAAAGAGGGAGACAAGTGTCCATTCTCAAGAAGTGCTCAATACGAGTTCAAAAGTATCTGAAGATTTGCAGTGCATTTGTGAGTAAAAGGAAACTGTTATATTCGTATAACTGCACTTCAACAATTGACGTTACTTCTTGACATTTTGTATTACATCATAGAAACATTTTCAATGCTTAGTTGTAGAAGCGAATAGCTCTGTTTTTGAGCATTAAAGAAAGTGCATTTGGCACAGATTACCATTACATTTCATTTCAATGCATTCTTTCATTTATTCTATACACTTAGTTGACCTTGATTAATGTGTCCTTATTTAGGTTTTCAAGAAAAGGTGTGGTCGCCTTTATGTAAATCCTTTACGAGACCAGAAAACTGACAAGTTTGTTTACTCCCAAGTTGTTAATATACATGTATAACAGTGTTTTCCTTCAAGGACTTTGTGCACCTTGAAAAAAAATTTCGCGTACACTATGCACAGCACATATACTGTAAAAATTAAGACGAAGCCTCTTCTAAATACTCAAGTACTCGGATACTTGATAAAAATTTCTTTCCAATTTCATTACTCGCTTTTGTACATCGAGAAATGATCAATCTAATAATATGATATCCAATTCATGTTTTTTTTAATTGAACTCAGGTAATTGTGTTAACTGTGACAATTTTTAGGATTGGTCAACATGAACAACAAAATATTAAGTTTCATGAAACATTCAAATGTTTTATAATTCGTATAAACAGGTATTTAAAGAAACGAAGTGAGCAAAAAAGGGGGCGCTTTTTAAGATTTCTTATTTGACTAAGTACGAGTCATAAAAATAGAGAGAAAGAGAGAGAGAATCAAATGAAATGATCATGAAAGATCTTAATATCCTCTGTCGTGCAATTAAAGTCAGCTTCTTCCATTTCGGATCGTGAACAGTATGTATCACGAGGGCGACCCGCCCCTAAACATTCTGACCCGCCCAGAAACAAAGAGTCTAAACATTCAAGAACGCTTATTGTCCAGAAGAGCAGACATTTTGACAAACTGCAGCCGCTTCAAACCGACATCAGCTGTTCCAGTTTCTGCATCCATTAGGGCCGGAGGGGCATTCCAACAGAAATCCGTAGAACATCGTCAATCTGTTGCCCACTGACCCGGAGAACGAAAATACCCCTTCTGCTCCCCGACTGTGCAGACGATGCTAGAGCAGCTAGAAGCAAAAATAATCTAAAGACTCGTTTGGAAAGAGGAACTCCGCCGGGAATGAGGGTATTTTGTTTGAGTTAAAGAAACTCTAGAATATATTAGTTTGGCGAGGTTTTATTAAGGATAAGACAGGAGGCGTGAATGATGATGTCTCGTAGATGATTTTGGGCTTCGGGACATTCGCAAGTGTTAGAGTTGTGGCTTAAAATAATGAGCCATTAATAATTTCTGTTGTTAATTTAAGAAAATGATTTTGTTTCCTGGCAGACAAAAACAATAATTTGCAAAAGAATGGTGTGGTCATGCATCCTATAGAATTGTACCCCGCTCCCGAAAAAGGATTATAAATTAATGCTTTTTGTTTTCATTCTTACCATGAATTTACCTAATTTTATTAATGTAGAGCGGCTTTTACTTTCTTCTTCCGAGTTGCTTGTTGGATGAAGTTGAAAATGGCAATTTTTGCTTTCAGCTTTCACTCCAAATGATTCTATAAACAATGAATCTTAGAAATAAATTTCGCTGTGAATGATGACATCTAGAAAGTTTAATTATAAATTTGATGCTAAGCAATTTTTTAAAATACTATACGCATTAGCAATACGAATCATTTTACACATTATTCAAAATTTCACCACTTTTGTTTCCCCGGGAAACACAAGAGTTTCAAAATTATTCAAAACTTTTAAAGTTATCGTCCTTTATTTTACTCTTCTTTGGAAATTAATTAATTTCAGGCATCTCATACATCAATGTTTTTCAAAAGCCTGTTTTAAAATGGGACTGTCTGTGAAACTTGTCTGCCTTTAAGTGATAGCTCAGAGACATAAATAGTTGGGGTAACGATTAGCCACATCGTAATTCAAAAAGTCTACTTGAGCTCCGTCGTAAATGTGAAAGAGCAGTGAAATATGTACAACTACTGATGCAGATTCAAAAGGCAGGACGATATATCCAGCAGCTAATCTCATCCTCGAATGTTATGTCGTTCTTGTCCTTGTCTTGTGACAGCTAGACTGGCAATTTGGGATGCGATGCTTTACTTTTAAAATTGTACTACAATTTGGTGTGAAATTCGACTTCCACAGTACATACATGCCACAAGGACCCTTTTATGAAGTTGGCAACCATTCATAGAAAACAACAAATTCACCCAAGTCAAGAACAGGAGGGAAAAGGTACATCCATGCTGAGTGGGGATTTGAGCCCGGAACTTCCTGATCCACAATCATACTTCTCTAAACACTGGACAAGATGGCCAGCACATGAACGTAATGAAAGTTAAAAATGATGTATAAGCAAAAGTAAAACAATGTCGATTGTCTTGCGCTTAATTGAAAGAACTAAATGCATACAAAATATTAGAGAAGTAAAACGTTAAATGAAGACAGATAAAGAGACCGAAATTAGAACTGAAAATTTTGAATAAATACAAATACCGGTCTTACTCAAACTCAAAAGGCACCCGTGAGTCTGAAGAGTTGCTAAGACTACATATTTTCATGATTAGTTTCAATGCTAAAAACACTAAATTTGAAAATGTATGATTGTGTGCGTCAATGTGTGCTTAGATTGAAATTGTGTGTAAACCAAAAGAACGCAAACAAAAATTAAATAAATAATAGACCAATTACATTTAAGACAAAGTTTCATGGGCTCATTAAAGCTGTTGCCACGATTCATTGACTCTTAAGTGAATGCTATGAATACTATGCGAAAATTAACTCTTTCATTTTATACCCACCCCCTTTTTTGTTTTATTGTACACTTATCTTTTTTTACTAATTGCTTTAATTAATTTCCTTTAATTTTCTTTCTTTCTTTTTCTGTTTTTTTATACTTTTTTTTATTAAATGTATTTTTATTCTTTATTCATTTACTTATTTATTTATTTCATTTTCTATTCATTTATTTATTTATTTATTTTTGAAACTTATTTCAAAAACTCTTTACTAGCATAGTTACAGCAATAGAATTTGTTAATTGAACGCGGAAGAACCCTAGACTAGATCACACCAATTCAGCAAACTTGAATTTGGGCTCATCACTGAAGTCAATAACAAACCATGGTGATTTAACGCAGGAAGCGAACATAGAACCAATGTCTTGCATTCAAATAGAGCAGCTTATATTTTTCCGTCGCAGCCAAATAATATCGGGAGCATCAGATGAAACGTTCGGGATGATTTTGAACTTTTTATACTGCAATTGTGACAGTACTTACTTTGAGCAAGTAATAAACTCACTTGGGTTAAAAAAGCACTTATATCTTACATATACTTAGAAGGGATAAACCTTAAATTAATGAGTTGAAAAAAAAATCAATCTTTATTAAAGCAGCTCATTTCTGCTGCTTTAGCAGAGGAATTTTTAACGAATTTCAGAGGATACAGCGATTCTCTGCCAAGATTGCTATGAAGTAAAGCAGTGGTTTCCAAAGGGGTCCACAGGGACCCCTAGGGGTCTCCCGGAGTTTGCAAGGGGTCCGTATAAACAAAGGAAAAGGTTGGGGGTCCATGAAATTCAAATAGGGGTCCACAAGCCAGGAGCAGTTAGTTGCAAAAAATCTGAGTCACACCCTGCATCAATCGCTACAATTTATACGCTATAAACAAAATTCCAATTAATGCCTTAAAATTATCAAATATCTGTGAAGAAAATAACAACTTTAATAAATTACTTCCTTGCATTGAAGCATGCTGGTTGACAAAATGATCTCGCTTGACAAAGTTTTTATTATTATTTTTTAAAGACTTGTGACACTGGTTTAGAGTTTTTGGATGCAAAAGATCCCAGTTAAAAAGAAAACTTACTCAAGTGGAAACCAGATATTGCTTATTTAACAGATTTTTTCTCTAAATTGAATGAGGTTTAATGAGGCTTGCGTTCAACAATTAAATATTGTTCACCCGCACTTTATGACAATGACTGCAGATAATTTAACTACATAAATGTCTCAGTTGATTATCAATCTGTATTATGACATTGAAGAATCATATGTCATTTTACAAGAAGAGCTGATTGAAATAAGTACTAATAAAGAACTTAAGATACAGTTCTAGAAAGGATATCAATATTTCTGGCTTAAAAAAGACATACCTATTACTTATTCTGCTTTATGGAATATCGCAAGATGATTTTTGAAATTCTTTACATCTTCATACTTCATGGAAAGAAATTTCAGTTCAATCTCCAACTTTCTCACAAAAACAAGGAATAAATTGACAGTCACTGATCTGGGAGATTTAAATTATATCTCACAAAGCTAAAACCAAGTTTTAAAACTTCCCTACGTCTTTTTTAATTGTACATATTTAATATGTAAGAATATTAGTTTATTTACGTTTTATGCCCTTATTATTATGAAAGTACAGATAAAAATGTTAGGATTTTCTCTTTCAACTTTTTTCTTTTAAATTTTAAATTTAGTTTTTTGCGCTGCAGTAAAACGGTCAAACTGAATCTTATAGAAAGCTGTCAGACGTTTAACAAGTGGATTTTTGTTTAAAAATCAATATTAAAACTACCCTCATACTGTCGGAAAAATTTCTGAATCATCGCTTGTTATATTTCCATCTATCTAGCTTTCAACTGGTCGTTTTGGAACATCTCTAATAGAACTTAACCATCTAATTTGCTGTTTTAAAGTTCTGGAGTTATATTATTACAGTTCCTGACTAGTTTTAGAACGACCTAAAAGAAGGGAGTCCACGATAAACTGGAAAACCTGCCAAGGGGTCCACGGAACAAAAAAATTTGAGAACCCCTGATTCAAAGCTATACATTCACACTGCAAAAGATAAACTGTTGTTTTTACAGTGTAATACTGGAAGCGTTAAAACTGCAAAATACACAGTAATAAACTAAAAAATTAGCAATTGAACAGTTTATTACTGTAAAATTAGCAATTTACAGTTTATTGTCGTAAAATCAGCAACTTCAGTTTATTGCTGTAAAATTAGCAATTTTACAGTTTATTATCATAAAATCAGCTGCATTACACTGCAAAAACAACAGTTTATTACTGGAAGCAGGGGTTCCAGTTCAAAACTGTAAAATGTGCAGTAATAGACTGTTCATTAGCAATTTTAGAATTTATTACTGTAAAATTAGCATTTTACAGTTTATTACTGTAACATTAAAAATTTTAGTTTATTGCTATAAAATTAGAAACATTATACTGTAAAAACATCATTTATTTTCTTAGTGCAGTGGAATACAGCTAATAAAGGTATTATTAGCATTCCTATGTCAGCCAATGATTTGACAGCTGATATATTAACATAAAAGGAAAGTTTAAAGCTTTTCTCTTTTTTTGACAATGCATACAGATTGATTTATTTTTGGTCTAATGCATCAGTTCCCAACCGGGTGGCAACAGCCTCTGAATGAGCTGTTCGGTTCCTCGAGGAAAAGATAAACTCCTGAGGGGCGATAGGTTTGCGCCGAGAATTTAAAAGATAAAATAATATAATAATGATAACAATAAACGGCCACTTGAAAATTTGAAGTGACTATGTGTCCCCCGTGTTCTCGTTTGAAAAAAATAATTTCATAAAAAAAACAGCTTCTGGGCAACTCCATGCAGGTGTGGAAAAGCGTTGGAAAAACCAAATTACATCAATGCGTCTGTTTTTTTTTTTTTTTTTTTTTTTTTTTTTAAATGTTAGAAGTTTATTATTTATACTAAATTTTTGCCAAGAAAGTAGTATTTTTAGTTTTGGCAGCATTTTGAAGTTGGAAATGGAATATTTAACTTTTGGCAAAGCAAATGATCAATCTTTCAACTTTGGTAATTTTAAATTTTTTCTTTAGATAACTGTTTTAAAAGAAGAATATTGATTATTACACTTTAATTCAATATTGTGAATTTCTAAAACGAATGTTTTCACGTAAATTAAGTAATTTATGTAAATTTCAAAAATGCACTGTTCTATGTAACGTAAGTTACCAAAAACATGTTAAAGTTCATGATGTGCATAAAGAAAGGGCAATGCAATGTTAACAATGTTATATGTTCTATCTTATAAGTGTGTGTTAAGCAAATAGTTAAAGTTTTTTCAAAATATTGTCGATATAATTTTTTGTATTACAATCAAAACGTGTAACGTAAGTTTCCGACATAAGCAGGTAATGTAAGTAACTTAAGTAGAAATTAAATACTTGTGTCTATAAAGAAAGTAAATTGTAAAATAAACCTATGTGGTTAGTAGGAGTAATCTATTCAAGAATTCGTTTAAATTTGTACTGTATTTACTTAATTTAAATTAATCATATTTCTTAAAATGTCCCTATTTGTTAATAAAATTACAATACACCTCTATTATAAAGTATATGTTTCTTTTTGGCTTTTGAGATATTAATTCTCTCTAAACAATATCACTGCATTCAAAATATTTAGGAGTAATGTACTATAACTTATTCAAAAATGACTTCTGTTATGTTAAAAGTTATCAAACATGTTTTGATAAAAACAAGAAAAAAAATATGAAAAAAACGGAAATGAACAAAACACTTCATTGAAAATTAGTTCAAAAACTAGGAAAAATTAATAGGGAAGTTTGACCAATGAATGAACATTTAAGAGCAGGTTTATTTTCAAAAATTCATGACGTCGTTTATAACTAGTATTTGGCATATGGCAGTAAAAGCATTTTATTTGATAAAATGGATTCAAAATAATTCAAATTATTTTCTAAAATTGGGAGAACTTCTACGACTTTGCAATTAGATTTGAGCAGGGAATGGGGTGAGGGGATTGAAATGAAAAAAAGGTGCACTAACCCAGTGAGTGAACTCACTGGATTAGTGCACCTTTGAGTGCACCCACAACCAGTGAACAAGCACAGCATTTTCTAGTCTTTCTTTATTTTCGGAAGTACACCAAAATAAGTTATTACTGCCAATTTATCTTTAAAAACTTTTAAAAGTTCATTCAAAAAAAAAAAAATACTAGCTACTCATTCACTTCGAAGTGTACCTGTACATGCTCTGGTCGCTCTAGCCTGGCGTTTCTTTACGAAATCTATATTTTTAACTAACTGCTTGATTCGAACTTTCATGTATTTCACTTATTCTCTTTCCTTCACATTTTAACAACAATCACAAAAATCTTTCATAACGAAGGAACCTTTAAATACAACGCAAGAAAAACGTATATTTCAAGGGTTTTCTTTTTCCTCCGTCTAAAAGATTTTTTCTTGCTCTCATACAATGAATATTTACTGACAAAATCAATAAACCAGATTGAATCTAGTCATATTTTAGACTACAGTTAAAATTTTAAATTTAAATTTAGCTAATGAAGTAAACTCTTTCCCATCATTTGAAAACCAAACTATTCATCGCATTCTTTTTACTTGGCAATAACAAAAAACACTGAAAAAAATATTTCGTAAAGATATATCACATTTTTATACGGGATTTTTCTTTCTGCTGTAACGTAAATATACGTGATAGGGATGAGAAGCACTTGGATTATGCGGAATTAATTTTCCGTTCAGTCTGTTGAGGCCCGAAAACAAAATAAAAAGCCACCAAAGAAGCCGTAGATACAACAAACTTGTTAAAAACGTGGAACTATTTTGTATCATTTCAATACGTGATGTGCATAACTGAGCACCATGATACGTATGATAACCTTTTTTTTTTTGGCTGGATGTCTAATTCGAAGCGCTTGTGGTTGAATATTTAATTTAAACGCAACGGAACCTGGAGAAATATTTTTAGATTGTTCCCTCTCTATTGAAATTGAATATCAAGTTTACTCCCAGCCGTAGAATCAGCAGGGAAGTTGATATTTCTTAGTTTGAGTATTCAACTCTGATGCATGAAATAAACATTGTTTATTGGCCGTCTTTTGAAAAATGTATACCACATACGTGGAGTTGAGCTATTCTTCGCGTAATATCGCTCCCCCGTGTCCTATACTGCATCGATTGGCATACTTGCTCGTACTTGGTTTGAAGAGCGGAATGCCAAATTTTGAAGCCGAACTGTTGTATAACAAGGAAAGCTGTTAGCGTTTTGGTTGCGAAAGAAAATGACGTTTGCTGACAGATGAAGTATAAGCGTTTAAGTTGACGATCACGTTTCGTGAGTTTGTAGAAAGTTTGGAATGAAAAAGTGACTGTTGAAGAGCTGTGAACTTTTTATCAAACTAAACAGTAATCTACTGTAATTTGAATTACTTGGAGGAAAAAAATCAGAAAGGGGCTCTAATATCAATCATGTTGGGCTGCCTTTTTACATTCAAAAATTTTTAAAACCTACATGATTATTTCAAATGTGTATTACAAGCAACATAATGTCTTGCTTTTAATTCTTTTTTATTAAAAAGAATACCTTTCTAAAAAGAATGAATATCAATATTATTAAATATGCGAGTGTGATAAATGTAACATTCAATCTAGAGAATTTTTTTTCAACGTTCTCATATTCAGATATTCAGGCTCTCTACTTTAGTGTTATGCTTTTGAGACTTCCTACTACATTGTTATCCTATGCAATGTCGATTAAAACTTGCTCCTTGAACTGCAACGTATTTTATGATAATTTTCATATGTTTAAGAATATTTAGCTGTTAATTATTTGTCGTTTTTCAGTTAAAAACCCAAACACTTGCTAAATGGCCCCAATCAAAAAGCATACTTAAATTCTGTATCGGAAAGTCGGACTAACGGAACTCCATTTTCGTTACTTTTCAGGAGAACGAAAACAAAGTTTGCCTGATGCATACACAAGCATGAAACTCGCGCTCTTTTAATGCTGATAAATAATTGTGAAAGAATTTCCTTTGCAGAATAACTTTGTCACCGGTCAATGCGGTCAATGCCAAAGATTATACATGCAATGCAGTAATACTGTGAAAATCAACATTTTTGAACTTGCGCCAATAAATATAATTAAAAATTAGTACAAATTTTGTGTGCTAATGAACTCCTTGCAAAATCTTGACTTCAAAACACGGAATGATGTATATTTTAAAAGATAGAAAACTTAGCACTAAGATTGAGTCATACACTAGGTGGCCAAAAGTATCCGGACACTTTCAAAAATTTACATTCTTACATATAGCTCGAGAAATAAGTGATCAATTGTTCTTTAACTTTAGTCATACAAAATATAGACTTCACCGAACATTTCCAAGTTGAAATTAAATTACCCTTGCATTTGGGGGACGACAATAAGGGGGTTGAAAGAAAAACCGCTTTTTGACCATAACTCTTCGAAAATAGCTCGGAATAAGCTATCAATTTCAGTAATTAATTAGCATACTATGTATAATTACTGTACAAATTTTTATGAACGTACCACTCTTACTTCTGAAGATATGAAACATTTTTGAAAAAACGGCAATTTTATTTGAAGGGTTTTTGCTCATAACACGCAGAGTTTTTTATCAAACCTTATCACAACTTCAGGAAAGATGACAAAATACAAGAGAAAGAACATACTAAAGCGGTAAATAAAAATATTAAAAATTCGATGAGATATGAACGTTAAAAGGAAATAATTTTTCACGGCGCATGCGCGAACGACAGAAATTTATAACTACAAAAATATTGTAGCCTGATTTATACTGCATCTTATAAAAAAGTTTCAGTTGAATATCATGAAAAATGAAAAAGATATCAGCGATCTAGTGAGCTGTATTTCATTCATTTCGCAGACAATACATAAATAGTGAGGGGTTGTCCACAAATAGTGTGGTGACAATCGATCATTTTTTTGCAATGTTAAATTGTATACAGTTTGAAAATTTATATTCGGCAAAGAAGTCACATTTCGTCTGTTCGGCCAAAAAGACCTTATACGTACGTTTCCAAAAGTATCCAGACACCCTCTGAAACGTTGGTTTTGAAAGACGACGCAATAACCTTTAATTTAAAAATAGCTCTTTGTGGACAGACCCTCACTATTTATGTATTGTCTGCGAAATGAATGAAATACAGCTCACTAGATCGCTGATATCTTTTTCATTTTTCATGATATTCTACTGGAACTTTTTTTATAAGATGCAGTATAAATCAGGCTACAATATTTTTGTAGTTATAAATTTCTGTCGTTCGCGCATGCGCCGTGAAAAATTATTTCCTTTTAACGTTCATATCTCATCGAATTTTTAATATTTTTATTTACCGCTTTAGTATGTTCTTTCTCTTGTATTTTGTCATCTTTCTTGAAGTTGTGATAAGGTTTGATCAAAAACTCTGCGTGTTATGAGCAAAAACCCTTCAAATAAAATTGCCGTTTTTTCAAAAATGTTTCATATCTTCAGAAGTAAGAGTGGTACGTTCATAAAAATTTGTACAGTAATTATACATAGTATGCTAATTAATTACTGAAATTGATAGCTTATTCCGAGCTATTTTCGAAGAGTTATGGTCAAAAAGCGGTTTTTCTTTCAACCCCCTTATTGTCGTCCCCCAAATGCAAGGGTAATTTAATTTCAACTTGGAAATGTTCGGTGAAGCCTATATTTTGTATGACTAAAGTTAAAGAACAATTGATCACTTATTTCTCGAGCTATATGTAAAAATGTGAATTTTTGAAAGTGTCCGGATACTTTTGGCCACCTAGTGTATAAATGCGAAATTTCTGATAAATATGCAGTAAAATGTTATGCAGAGTATCAAAAATAACAGTTAGTTATAGTGCGGTATAAAAAGGAGGGAAATAGCCTTTGCGGTGAAGATTTCCTGCTGAGTATAACAGGACTGCTAACTGCATTCATCAGCCAGCAGGCTTTACACTATGCATTTTCACCATTCTAGCATATCTGGGATATGATTGAGCACGATTTGTTTGTTTACTGCAATGTTGCTTACATTGCGTTGTTACTTACAATAATGTGAGGCAAACTGAAATTATTAGAAGGCAGGTCTAGCAACATGAACAATTGTTTCTTCAACCTGCATTGCCTCCTGATTTGCCCCAGTTTGAGTAATTCAGGGGCAGAGTTGGCCGTTGTTTGTCTGTTTCTTTCAAAACAAAGCTTAACTCCGAATTGTTGGAAAAGTTTTACTGAAATCAAAAGAAATTAAAAATTAATTCAAAGATTTGATTTCTAAATTGTTTTAAAATTATCCTCTAAAATATATGGAAGTCAAAAATAACTTTCTTATTCTTTGTTCGAAGAGTTTTTTAAGGGTATTTGTCTTGCCTAATTTTTATTCCAAAATACATTTCAAGTCAAAGAATAAAATTAGCAAAATATTTTTAGAGCTATGTGTTTTCCCAATAAATAAAAATTAACTTCTCCAATTTATTCAATGTCTTCCTCCCAGAAGTGGAGATGAGGTTTTATTTATTGTGAAAATGTAAGTAATTAGTTGTTACTTAAAGACTAAAAATTTGAATTGAATAAACCTCATTCAATGAAATTGGAGCTATTTTCTTTCCCAATAAAATTCGTGCACTTTTAAAAATGTGCACTCTTTTTTTTACCGATTGAGGAACATGTTCATAAATTTTATATGACATAGCGCTTCTGAGATTTCTACTCTTGAAGTCAATTTTTGCTTGATCCTAAATAAAAGAGAAAAAACATATATACAAGAAGTGCAAGCGTCATAAAAATGATGTTAAAAATATATTTCCCATTCTTTCTTTAAAGTAAAACTATTTCAGTTCGATAACGACCAAAACATCGCATTAGATGTAACTCTCATCCGCACGAGAATACAACCGCCATTTCTCAAATAGTCCCGCGATTAAAGTTATCACATCGACGTGAAAAATAGATTCCACGGCCGCTCATGGATTCGGATAAACAAAAATTAATCATCTCATTTTTGTTTACGGCATTGCAACGCAGGAGTACGGAGCCCCTTAAATTCCTACTTCAATCATTTTTCAAGGGAGTCGCGCCGCCATCGCTCAAGCCGGTCCACCTCACAACGAATCCTTCCACATGGGACAATCCTCTCCGGCGAAGAAGAAGAAAAGTTCCTCAGGAGCGAGCACTCTTGCGGGGCCGACGGATAGTTAAACTCGTGACAGAGATGCGGAGTGACGTCCAGCGGCATTCGGGCGACATGCGTGACAAATCTCGGCCCCTGGACTCAAGTGGCGTGAAGGCAGGGCCCGGGCATAGATCATGCCCAAGTGGACGCTGACTATTCCCCGAAGCAGCCATTTCTTCGGATGCCATCTTGCTGCCCGGCTCGCATTTGTTATGGCAGCGATAAGATCATTTGCAGAATCATAAAAAAAGGTTTGGAGGACTGTCATTGTAAAATATGGCTGAGTAATAATAAAGTTATAGGTGGATATCATGGACGAGAATTTCAAACTTTAATGCCTCATTTTGATGATTGAAAACAGTTTTGAATGCACATGGAAATTATATTAAAATCATTGTTTAATTCTGTACCTTAGAGCCAGAGTTAAAATAGTTTACAAATATTATGATTAGACTATTTTTACAAAAACACTCCACAAAAAAAATCATTAAAATAATGAGACCAAAACTAATGAGACTAAAAGAGCACATTTTCAAAACGAAGTTGGAGACACGCGTTCAGCCATTGCTTCGGATGCCATCTTGCTGCTCGGCTCGCATTTGTTATGGCAATGATAAGATCATTTGCAGAATCATAAAAAAAAATCTGGAGGGCTGTCGTGGTAAAATTAGGCTGAGTAATACACTGCCAAAAATGAACTGTTATTTTTTACAGTGGAATACTGGCAGCCGAGGTTCCAATTTAAAACTGTAAAATGTAAAGCAATAAACTACAAAACCAGCAATTTTACAGGTTCTGCAATTTTAGTTTTTGCTGTAAAATTTAACTGTATTATAGTGCAAAAACAACAGTATAATACTGGCAGCAAAGGTTCCAGTTTAAAACTAAAATGCACGGTAATAAACTGCAAAAAAAGCAATTTTACAGTCTATCACTGTAAACTAGCAATTTTACCGTTTACAACTGCAAAATTAGCGATTTCACGGTTTATTACTATAAAATTAGCGGTATTATACTGTAAAAACAACATTCATTTTTACAGTGTAAAAAAATTACAGGCAGATATCCTGGACGAGTATTTCAAACTTTTAAGGCCTCATTTTGATGAATGAAAACATTTTTAAAAGCACATTTTTGGCTTTTACTTCTTGTCCAAATCAAGGAAATTATACCTTTAAACTCATTGTTTAATTCTATACTTTAAAGCCAGAGTTAAAATATTTACTAATATCATAAGTAAACTATTTTCACAAAAACCCCACAAAAAATAAGTCCTTGTAATAATAAGACGAAAACAACGCTAAAAGCACAAATTTTCAAAACGAAGTTGGAGACGTGCGTTTCCGCGTTTTAAGGAGTTCTTTTTCACAAAGGGATGAGCTTCACTATGCAAAGTCATTTAGCTTTACTATTATTTCATTGTACATAGGTATTTATTCATTTCAAAAAAAAAAATATTTTTTGTTTTAGTCACAGTTAAGTAGTTTTATAATTAAGATTAGCAATAGAATAATAGTTATAAGTTGAAATTTTCAGAAAGCAAAAAAAAATATTTTATTAAAAACCAAAGTTGTTTTTCCTCGGAAGTGGGACTCTCCCATGGCTCTCTTACTTGCTAAACAATCAAAAGCTTGCTTATAAACTTCCATCGGCAGTATTACCACTTAGAAACCTTTCCTGCAAGAGAAAGGCTACATGACAGCAAGAGTAGAGTGCAAATACGAAGAGAGAACAACCCCTTTAATTGTTCCTTCTTTAATTATACCCCTTACTGGGCACAATTACTTTCCCAAGCAGTCTCGAGAATCAAATATCGAGATGACTCAGTTGGAATTTTCTATGCACGGTCATGCCCTTCCTCATAAATGCCAGAATTTGGACGATTTGGCAGAAAATATTCGATATTTTCTCATATGCGATGATCAGATGGTTACGGTAAAGCGTTCACAAGAAGAAGGGGTCGTTCGCAAAGTGAAAAGAAAAAATTACGAAAGCTAATGCTATTGCAGGGCACACAGTATATATGTAGATGCAATTTGCGTACATGAGGATAAAGATATATAGTCACACACACACACACACACACACTACGCGTAGTTGAGGAATTGATGAAGTCTGGTAACTTGAGTTCAAAAACTCGATTTTTTTTTTTTTTTTTTTTTTTTTTTTTTTGCCTAATTTGAAAGTTCAATGTCTTGAGAATATACTGTGAAAATTTCAGACAGAAATTCGAAATATTTCGGAAGTTACAACGAGTTTCCTAGAGCACCTCGGAGTTTGTTGTTGAACTTTAAACGCGTTTTTCTCAAAACACTGTTTTTCTGGTCGGCCCGGGTCCTAACTTTTCTTCTACTGAACCGATTGCTTTTAAATTTTAACAGGCTGTTCTACACACTTATAGTTCTCGTCGGAACTTATGAGAATTTTTTTCACCCCTAACTTTTTATTTTACAACCCTTTCTTTGCTAAAATAAAAAGACTTTTTTTAAGTCCGCCATTTTGTTATTTACCCTTGAAATTTAACTTCAGTAGTTCCGACCAGAATGACATGTCTATAGATTAAGAATAATCAAGAATATTTGATTTCAGATAACATCAAGAACCAAATCACCCGGGCCACCCACGTGCATTTTTTTTTTTGAAGTTCCAACTTCGAGGGACAGTAATAATAGTAATAAACTATTTTTTTTTTTAAATATTTGTTTTTATATTTTCAATATGTAAACAAAAACACTCTTAATATTCAAGATAATTCATTTTTATTTTCCTATAAAAAACCACCCTCCAAAGAAGTCATGAAAATAGGCATAAGTTACCAGACTACTACCACCTGAAGTGATGGATAAAAGTCAATTTACATATTTGAGTATTATTTAATTCATTGCGTGGAGCAGGAGGGAGAAATTAGAAGTGAAATTATAACGACTTTCAAACTTCAAATACTATCCCTCATGCTCAAGTCAAGACAGTTTTCTAAACACTGCAAAAAATGAATGTTGTTTATACAATATAATACAGCTAATTTTATAGTAACAAACTGTAAAAATTGCTAATTTTAAAGTAATAAGCTGTAAAATCGCTGCTTTTACAGTACTAAACTGTAAAATTGCTAATTTAACAGTTTATTACCGTGCATTTTAGTTTTAAATTGGAACATCTGCTGCCAGTATTATACTTCTGTTTTTACAGAAAAATACAGTTAAATTTTACGGCAATAAACTGTAAAATTGCTTTTACAGTAAGAAACTAAAATTGCTAGTTTTACAGTTTATCACTGTGTATTTTCTAGTTTTAAATTGGAACCTCGGCTGCCAGTATTATACTGTAAAAACAACAGTTCATTTTTTGCAGTGTACAACTGGATGCATGTAAAACCTACCGCAGAGAAATTGACCCTTCTCTGTCAAAAGGTGGTAGATTTCTATTCGAAGTGCCACATAATACTTCTAGCATGAAGGTAACGTCCCGTTTCAGGCACTTTCTTATTGAAGCGGCAGAGGAAATTGTCCCCCTTCAGGCGGTTGGGGAACCAGAGTCATATTTGTGTTCCCGCTTTTATCTGAATTTGAACGGTTACTACAATTGACAAATTTAAACTTGAAATGAGATCTTTCGAAACTATTTTTTTTTAAATCTTAGTGCGAAAATTTAGCATACATAAACTGCAAATCATTGTAATGAGGATATTTGCTGCCTTCTCTGCGTATATTAAGTGTCCCTCAAAGATTGAAAATGATTGCAGGAAAAATCTTCCTCTTTATGAATAAGCATTTTAAACTGCTTAAGATCCATGCATTTGGCTAAACTAATACCTAGTCAGGTACTAATTTCACTTTACCTAGATTAAAAAGAAATAACAATTGTTTTTTATAGCATTTCAAACAAAATAATGATTTTAACAGCATTTGTTCCATTATACTTAGTATTATTCAATTTAATCGAAGAACAAATGTAAAGCAAAGCATAAAACTTATTCATTTAGGTATCAATATTTTTGTCAGCTATATTGAAATCCAAAGAATTGCGAATATCTAATTCACGAATTATTTTCCCCTACTTGCAGTAGTATTTTATCAACTGTGGCTTGCAAAATAATGAGAATGCTGGTGAGTGATATCAAATAATCAGAAAACTGAAATCAATAATCATTGGCTCGCTCGAGTGTTAAACATAAAACTCTTTTGATGTATTAAAAACGTTCGCAAGAAAGATCAAACAAAGAAATTATATACTATGCCATTTACCCTATCTAAAAAATGCGGTTATCTTAATAAGTTTCAAAACAGTGTGCGCTTTCAAACAGCATGCACTGTCATTGTCACTTAAAAACAATAAATATGAGTTTTTCCGTCATTAATGTTAATCTCAAAACGCGCTGCCTGAATCTGAGACAGTCAAGATAATCGCCTCAAACAAGACCATTTCCTATAACCGCCTAAAAGGGGAAGGCAGGAAACAAATTGCTCCCACGTTCAATAGATATTTAATACAGGTAATAGCAATATTTTCTCTTATTAATAAAGAAATACGTATTGTTTTGCGTGTTATTAAAATTAAAAGAAGCACTTTTTAAATTAAAATTCAGCCAATTTTCCTGTTTTTCTCAAACAACCTGTGTTTAAAAACTTCACTTTTAATAGAGACACTGCTTCAGCGCAAACTTTTACATGCATTAATATAAATACGTTTCACCTTTATGTGTTCGTATTCGACGGCTTAAAACTTGTTCAGACATTTAATAGGTTTTTTAGTTGAAGAATTAAGACACTTTTTGCTCCAATTATTTTTCAAATATTGTGTTCTGTTTGATCTTTTCTATAAAGCTAAAATCTTTTTTATACATTTTGAAAGATAGGAATGCAACTCCAAGCTTTCGTTTGTCATTTGAAAAAAGAAGTTTTCATAAATATTCAACGTGATTGAAAATACATTATATTTGCTTTTTTGTAGAGTTTTTAAACGTTTAAACATACATTTTTTAATGAAATGTTTCAATTGAAATTTTTTCTGGTGGATTACTCATCACTGAAATATTCATTTACCTTATTCGTGTCTTTTGACATTTTGAATAATATTTTAATATGTATGGCCTTTTGCTTCGCCGAATAAATTACTGCCTTTAAACTAACTATCTTATAATCTCATATTTAGAAAAATATCTAATCGTCTTTTATGTTATTTTTAGATTAATTTTGTGCGCGTGTATCATACGGACAGAAAGATATGGATGATGCCCAAGTTCAGTCTTAAGTTGCGCTAGCTAAAACTAAGCAAGAGAGCTCAGTGGACATTCCCTGATAAACAGAACACTATTCCAATGCTCCGAAAAGGTGCCAACCATTCTTTCTCTTTCAGATGTTGGAGCACTCCGAATCAAAATAGCGGGATAATTTCAAACCCCGTTCTACTGTTTGACCACGATAAATATAGCTCCTCTTATATTTCCCGGAACTTATATTAAAGTCTCCTTCCTTCGAAAGGGACTAAGGCTGAATTTTATCCTCAATACACTTTCAAAATTCTTGACTGTTTTCCGTCTAGCGTAATATCATCATCCACTGTTAATGTTTTAATATTTTCTTAATTTTAGTTCAATGTACTCTAATGCTCTTCATGAGTATTTTGTATCGAGGATAAACGGAAAATCGTTATGAAAAAAATTAAATGAAAAAGCTCTTCGCATGTTATAAAAAGAAAGAAAGTACATTTTTAATCTAAAAAATAATGGACTAAAATCCAAAATTATGTGTGGGATTAAAATGCTGTTAAGAGACATATTGCGGTTATTGATGAATAAAATTATTTACACAATTTATGCATCAACTTTTGATTTTTTTGAGGACATTTATCAAAAAATAAATAAATAAAAACTAGTCGTTAAAGTACTCTTCATTACGTTTTCTTCATTATTCAAAGAGTAAATCAGTTGCATGCACTTTTCAGTAGTTTAAATGATGTAGTACTTTTAACGCAAAGAAAAGTCGATTGTGTACTCCAAATCTATTCATTTCTTGTATAAATACAATGCGGCTCTAATAACAAAATGCTTGACTCATTTGTGTTTAAGTTAAAAAAGAAGAAATTCTTATACTGAAACAACGCTTATAACCGATATTAGTAAGCAACCTACTTTCCTTACCTCTATTTTTAAAAATAAAAAAGCTTAATCATTTGCCTATCAGAAGTTCATTCGCCCATCAAAGCCAGGTTATACCTTCATTACAGTCCGAAACTATTCTTGAAATACCATCCAAACAGCAAATAAATTTTGTCCTCCCCCCCCCCCTCTTCACCTGTTATTTGTTTATTTATTCACCTGACACTAAATCTCCATTACAAAATCCAACTAATCAAAAGATTGGACATCTCATCTGCAGTTCAAAAATTTTCATTCATGCTGTTTACATTAACTGGTACTATACCCTGAAATCAGTTTCTTTTACATAAGAATATCTAAATTTGTACTTTGTAATATTTTCGCCCAAAATTACCGCACTCTATATTCCACATATATTGCACATATACCATACATATCACAAATCAGTTCATTTAATTAGAATAAGATTTTAACGTCGCTTGGAGCAAAATATTGGGATAGCAAAGCTGCAAAATTTCATAATGCTGAATACAAACTAGCACATTGAGAACAGTAAGAAATTTTCTCCCATCCTTTTATGTGAATATTCTGATATTAAACACTTTCAGATTGTTTCCTCTCCCCTTCCAAATACACATTCAGCGAAGGAGGCCAAAAACTAAGCACCAAAAATCCGTAAAGGTGTCCATCTTTTCAACATCTTCTAAGTGAATCTTTAAATACATGTTCATTACATCTTTAAATACATGATTTATCAATTTAGCTTCACGAAAAAAAAGCTCGATAATGTTGATTTAGTTACAAAATGACAGTTTAATGTAATACTAATATTAACAATAGTAATAAATATCAAAATAGAAGTGATTGATATTTTTTTAGTTGGTGCCAAAATAAACACTAAAAAAACATTTTTTGCAGCAAAATTTTTAGGCCGTATTTTATAAAAATTGAAGTTACCGTAGAGCAGTTATTTGATTGTGTTCTGGATGGGGGGGGGGATAAAGACTTCTTCTACTAGTTTCAACCTAGTCACTCTTTCTAAAAGCAGTTAATGGCATTGAAAAGTATGTAATTTTGCAAATTCTGCAATTTCAATTTATATATTTCAGTTCGTTTCGTTAAAATTCGGGCTGCAATTACCCTCTCTTATCCCTTGCACAGTTCTAATCTTTATTACAGTTGACTTCCATTCTATGCTCTATTAATTCGTCTACACTTTTGATGTGGGTTCGGAACAGCCTTCCGAATAGAAAGCACCCAAATGAAATATGAAGAAAAAAAAGCGAAATGAAGAAAAGGAAGAAAACTTTGATCACTGACGAAAATATTAAGTCTCTTCAGGAAAGTAACAAAACAAATAACGGAATAAGCAAGAAAAATCCTCCAAAAAAGCATTATCATTTCTAACTTCAAACCGTTTTACCATTCCGCTGACAGTTCCGCGGTGCGCACAGAAGATAAAAAAAATGGAAAGACATTTGATGCAATGTTTTACGAATAGAAAGTAAAAGCAAGTTAAACGACGATGAGATCTTTATGCAAATATGGCTTCGCGTGTCTCTGCGGAATACTCAAGCGAAATTCAAGGGGTCCGGAGGAATCACGGAATCGCGGAGGAAAATCTGGCAATACACGCGTCACTGTTTTAAATATCTGCAACAGCAAGTCTCCTTCCATGAATAAAGTTGTGTTTACTTCGGGTTTTTTTCTCATGACTAAAACGCTTACTAAACAAACATATATGCTAATGAAGCCTTGCGCTGCGTGATGGATTTCCCTCTTAGTTTTTGGAGACTTTTAATAACGAAAATTTTAGAGACGTTGAATCTAAGAAAAAATGATTTGGGAAAAGAGAGCACAGAGCATATGGTATCTTGGCCATTCCGATATGTTTTTGTTTCTGTATTGCTCTGTGACGGTAGCTTACACTGTATTTTTTTTAATTCATTTATTCTTTTTCATTCATTTATTTTATTTATTTAATTTTTTGAGTGATTTTTACTCAGAATTATCAAGTAGTAATGCAGAAGGAGTGAAAGGACACATAAATTTTGCAACAAATGTTAAGCTTGTATATTCATACATTTAGTTTAGATTACGAAATCTCAAACATTTTTAGTAACCGTCTACATGCACATTACTTTTTAGTGTAGTTTTGCTTTACATTTAGAAAATTTTAACTTTATTTAGTTAAGATATATTTCCTTCGAGGTGATGCAGCAATTCAACAAGATGTAAAAGGTTGCATACAGAAATAATTCTCATTTCTTCTCTGTTTTTTTTTATAGAAATTCACTTAACTTTAGTAACTTTACATTTCTTTACTGTTAGAGCATCTTTATATGTTATTAACTACTCATTTAAAAGTATTCTTAGATCTACTCTGTTCTTGTGATAAATAGTTATTTTTGAACATAAAATGAGGGATTCACAATTTCAAAACTGCTTCGCTGTTTATTTATTTATTTATTTTGTGTATATATTTTTTTTTCATTTCGACATTAATATTGCAGATCAATTAGTTAAAAAGTCTTTTAAAAGCAATTATAAATATTTTAGTCAATTACATTAATGTAATTCATAACATTCAAACAAAAAGAAATAAATATTGCAACAAACTTTATAAATAAACCTAAACGTCAAACCCGTCATTTAGGAGGAGCAGGTTGAGAAATCAATGTATTTACATATAAGTGGGAGTGGTTTTTTATGTTCTCCGATGCAATTGCATTGTGCTTGGACCCTTTGCCCCCCCCCCCCCCCCCTTGCTGGAAAAACTTGAAATGAGGTCCATGCTAAGCGTTTCAAAAACCTAACACGAGTTCAAAACTCTAAATGACGGACAGGCCCGTCATTTCGGGGGGGCAAGGGGTCAATTGCCCCCCCCCTGGAAAAACTTGAAATGACGTCCCTGACGACAGATAAAACGAAGTTCTGACTGACTATCACTCTACGCATAGCTTCACAAAAAAAACTAATTGCGCTCTAAATTATAAAACCTAATTAATCGAAAACTGCTTAAACAGCCGCGTGCTAAGATTTAGTTCCTCTCTATAAAGTCTTTCTCCATAGATTAGCAATGATTTTTTTTTTTTTTTCAATTATTACTGTTGCTATCAGAAAGCTCAGTTTTCTTGTTGCAATAAAAATGTAATTCTAAATGTTAGGTGCCCGTCTATGATGTGAACTTGTCAAACATCTAAACACGTATGGCATGTTTGGTCATTGCTTAAATTTTCGCGCAAAAAAATTATCGTCAAAAAAGCTGCCATGCACAATAAATAAAAATATCGTTTTTAGCTTTCAAGCGTTTCAAATTAAGATATTAAATCGTTAAAGATGTTAGTAAACGAACTAGCAACAAACTAACAAAATATAGGACTAAAGCTTTCCAATCATAAGGTAAAAAGGCAGTTTTCTTCATCAGTTATTAAACAATATCGAAAAAAACAAAATTTTCAGAAATAGCTCTGAATGGAATTTTCTTATTTTTATATATAAAAGGGAGAAATAATATGATTTTTATTTTGAAAAAAAAATCTCATTACGATGAAATTGGATTTAACATAATCGTTTTTCCATTCCATTCCGACACAAATTTCTAAATGGGAGCACCCATTGTAAATTTCTTACATAATCTGCCTTTAGTCTGAATTTAATCCAACTTGTTCGATTTACAAAAAAAAAAAAAAATAGGGGATGATAAAGGCAGGACTGAAATGGGGTGCAGGGGAGGAGAAAAATTCCATACAACTAGTAGCTGGGAGTAACAAATAATGAGAATGTAATATGCTTTATTGATATGCGGTAGAAAAGCTAGCCTCTTTAGAAAATACCAGCAGCTGCGTAGCTATTTTGACTTTCAAACTGAAGTGAAGAGAAGTTTTCTTCTTTTTTGTTTTTCTTTGAAATATCTCAATGCAACTGGTTTTCTGCTATGGGGAATGCTATTATTTTTATTTCTTCGTGCATTTTGGCAACAGGATAAAGAGAAGGGGATGTGATAGGGATAGTCGATAGTAATGAGAGCTCGATGCAAATAATGCCTTATTCGAAAACACTTGGGCGAAAATTCGATTTTTTATTACAATTTTTTTTAGCTTTGTTTCTGTGAAATGAATTCATGTTATATCCTTCTTGTTCCTGCTCGTTTTTCGATCATGGTAAAGGGGAAGATAAAGACCGAAAAGAAAGAAAAAAGGGTTTTTCTGCTTATTGTCCTCTATTTAGACTTTTTTTTTTATCCAAATACATGTATCTTTTTCAGCTCAGTCTGGCAGGTGGTTAAATTATTCCACGCCTTTAAAGTGTTTTTAGCAGACAAAGATTCGCATAAATATATTGGGATTCTAGAAGGAGCGTGAAAAGTTTAGGGAGACATGTGCGGTAGAAGAAATAAGAAATGTCTTTGTTTTTTTTTTTTTATTTCGTTTCTAAAAAGTTAAAACAACATCAAATTACTATTTGTTGAAATTCATTCCTGCATCGTCAGCGGTTAAGAATCTACTCTAGGCAACGAACTCAGCTACATTATCTATCATTATGTGCAAAACTTTCAAGGAGGAGATATTTTAAACTATAAAACGTTTAATGTTCCTAATTAAGTGGTGCTCAATCTACGTCTGCGAACCATATGCGACTTGCAAAGTAAAACCGTGCGGCTCACTGTTTTATTCAATGTCACTAATCGAAATTCACTTTCTGGAGACTGTTCTGGAGACTTTCTTAGACAATCTGACAGTAACATTCGCCAAATCGTAGTCAATGAAATCATTTCGCCACTAAACCGTCACTGAACTTTTCCTTCCTATGTTTTGATTTCCTAGCTGCTGGCAATATATTTCTTAAATGTTCCAAATTTGAAGTCCAATGTTCAGAAATTTGTTTTTGGACAATAGATACAAACTTCACATTAATTAAATGACCATTAAGAAATGATGACACCTCTCTTGGTTGGTATTTTTCTTCCGTTTTCCATGTTTTCCCACATTACAAAAAGAAAAAAATTAAATTTTACATGTGTTCTGAGTCTAATGATTCTCCTAAATTTTGAAGTGCCACCCACGAGTATAGAAAGGTTGGTCACCATTGTTCTACATTAATCTTATTACTTTGCCTATGGGGTAGGAATTTTTCTTTGTTTTTTGAAAGGTATGCTGAACTGCGCATTTTTTTTCTAAATAGAGCCACTTTTACCGTTTTGATTTTAAGTTCAAAAATCCTACTCAGAAAAATATTTACAGTAAGCTCAGTAGTTAAAGGGAAGAAAACAGTCAGTTGAATGAAAACGTCCTGTGTGCTTAATCTATTGGCACGGGTACTACGTTTGCAAGTATATATTTGTGCTTTAATCCATTAGTTTTAAGCTTTGGCTTTTAGTTTTTACACATTTGAATATGGGTGATTCTACAAATACGGGAATAACATGTAGAAGTAGATTTCAAAAAATTAATTTAAAATTAAAAATCTGAAAAAAATCAGCAAAGTACTTTATAAGCTGCATAATTAAAATAGAATATCAACAAATCTTAAATGTTTGTACTTTATTGTGGTTTTGGATTTTTATTTTCTTGAAGGCATATGCGAATGATGGACATGAAAGGACATGTAGATGACACAATGGGTATGTGAATAACACAATAAGTATGTGAATAACACAAACACAATAGGTATATCAATGAAATTTTTTAACCTGTAAACTGTTAAACATAATTTTTAAATATTGTACTGTCATAGTTTTGCTTTTGATTCATCCACGTGTCTCATATTGGGGCATGTGAATGACATTAGAAAAAGGGCCATGTGGATAACAAAACACAAGTAATGTGTTCTCAAAAAGTCATTTCTGAATATTTTTCGGTCTAACTTCGAATAAGAACCAACAAATGAAAGCTTTTGGACTATTCATTATCAAAATTTATTTACATGTACATTTTACTTGCATTCTGTAGGCCATGTTAATGACAAAGATGAGAAACACTGGCCTTGAAAGTTGAGTTTAGCTTGCTTTTTATCAAAAAGTAATTGCAGAACAGAAAAATTAATCTTCAGCCAGGAATAACAAAGTTCCATGCTTTATTTTAAGATGTGTTGCCAAATTTTGAAATGAAACATTTCAGAGAAAAATATCTATACTTTTTACACAGGTGGATGACTGATAATCGCTAGGACAAAGTTTAGATTAACTTTTAGAGACATTATTTTCACATTATTTTACTGTTTTTGTGATTTACATCTTGCACGCATTCACATTTATAAATTAAAAACTCTTGAGAAAAAAAATCACTTATTTTTTTTCAATCTATATTCCGTTGATTGTGAAAATGGCACCTATAGGACAGGGCATGTGGATGACATTTCAATGTAATATTTTATTTTTAAATGAA
This sequence comes from Uloborus plumipes, assembly GCA_038373865.1. Lineage (NCBI taxonomy): Eukaryota > Metazoa > Arthropoda > Arachnida > Araneae > Uloboridae > Uloborus > Uloborus plumipes. The sequence goes on along the minus strand of JAXGGA010001489.1, from coordinate 124,703 downwards.
TAATAATTAATTTTTGACTTTGTTGATAATCAGAATTATAGAACAAAAGACGCATAAAAATATTCCCAAAATAGTTTTTTATTTAATTAAAAACAAAAACAGCAATCAGTATGGAACACAAATTTGCACATTTTTGTAGAATCACCCATATAAGAAACCATTATAATGAATTATGAACTTTAAGTTATATAATTACAAAAGTCTACTTATAAAAGCAAATAAAAAAACGTTTAAAGCACAAATGAACCGATACACTGGAAGAAAGCCTTTTTCGATGCAAGCTTATATTATGCTTTCTATTTTAAGCTTATGGAGGAATAGACAAACTCAAAAAAAAAAATTTCAAAAAGTCTCTTCTTGTAACGCCAAAACACGTGCCAGCAGTGTAACTTCTCATTTGTGATTTTTACGTTGTTTTATTTGCTTTTACTTGTAACTTTTAAAAGCAAAGAGAGCATACAAATATTAGTTAAGGTAACTTATAATTATTTTAAGTTAAAGTATTAACTTTTAGTATATATAAGTTAAGTAAAGTAACTAAAGTAAATTATCATAACAATCTTAATTGGTTACTAATTTTATGAGTTTTTTATGCTATCATATAATAGAGGGCTAAACTATTGACTACAAGAAAACAATTTCAGCTTTGGAACGCCCAATTCTTTGAGAACTCTCCTACAAAGCTGATACAAAAATAGATCGACGTCTATTGACTTGCCAAAAAAAAAATCATCCATCCATTTTGACCATTCCTTTGGGAGAATTTATCATAAGTTACACAAAGCCTGTTGACATGAATTTCACATTGACGTCCTTTTTTTTTTTTGGAGAATATGATAAAAAAAAAGATCATCACTAGAACGTTAAGAAAAAACGAATTGAGCCGTTTAGAGATCAAAGCAATGCCTGACTCAAACTTGTTGCCCTTTGAAAGATGAAAGACAGGTTTATAATAAAGTTTTCATGATCGAAGCAACATTTAATGGTTTTTTTTTCCTTCTATCCTTTGTTAAATCAAAATCTATCTTTTATTAAATGGCTCGCTCTTTTTTCTTTTAGCGCGATGGACATACAGACGGACATTACATCAGCAAAAGGAAGATTTTTTAAAATCTTGTGTTATTCAGAACTTTGATGTTTATATCGCAGTGAATAGCCAACATCTTACAAAGCATTTGTTGTCAACAGTAAAATTTCAAACTAAAAAACGTCATTCCGTATATTTCCTACGCCGCTGATGGACATGGATTTCATATGTAAAGAATTCAATTCATGACAGTTTGACAAAAGTCAAAATTTTGCTAAAATCGTGAATAAGAGCGAAAGATAAATTTATTTAGATATAATACTTAGAGCTGCAACGCATTGCGTTCAAATTTTGCTTTTATGGTTTACAAACCTATTTAAAATTCAACATTAAAGTTTATTAACAAACACGCTGTAAAAAATGAATGTTATTTTTACAGTATAATACAGCTAATTTAATAGTAATAAACTGTAAAAATTGCTAATTTTATTGTAATAAACTGTAAAAAATGCTAATTTTATAGTACTAAACTATAAAATTGCAAATGTTATAGTAATAAATTGTAAAATTGCTAATTTTACATTTTATTACTGTGCATTTTACAATTTTAAACTGGAACATCTGCTGCCACTATTACACTGTTGTTTTTACTGTATAATACAGCTAAATTTTATGGCAATAAGCTGTAAAATTGCTAACTTTACAGTAAGAAACTGTAAAATTGCTAGTTTTACAATTTATCACTGTGCATTTTACAGTTTTAAATTGGAGCCACGGCTACCAGTATTATACTGTAAAAACAACAGTTAATTTTTTGCAGTGCAGTAGAAAGTTTTTTGGTAAGCTAAAGGTTCATAAGATTGCTTCGATTTCTAAAAACAAGATGTATTTACGCAATGCTTACTAAAATATGTTTCACTAGAAATAATAAATGTTTAAATAAATAAGAGCGTCACTTAAAATAAAACGTAACTATATTTTATGTCTGGTTTAATATGGAGCGTTTTGTTTTGGAAGTAAGTGTTGTGTAACTATACCTGCAAAAGAATTCTGTTGTTTTGCCAAGCCTTTGCTCTTGCTGACGTCATAGAGAAAAACTCTATGACGTCAGCAAGAGCAAAGCTCTACTTAGTTAATTGTATATTTATTTCATTGCTTGCAGTGTTTGGATTATATGCATCGTTTGCTTTGGGTGTGATGTCCACTGCATTGTCCTACTGCCTTACCTGTTTAAGTTTTTGGTTGTTATTTCTTTGCATGAAATATTTTTACACACTTCCTTTTTCTTGAGACAATCAACACTAAGAGCTTAATTTGATTTTTTTTTTCGGCTTTATTTTCCCTAACTAAATTTTTAGCAGTTCATATTGCTTTTGCCTCAATTATTACGTAACACTCAAAACCTTCGGTAAGTATTCAAAAATGTTTGTACAGGGTGGTTATAAATTAACAGGAGGTGTTTGGAGCCCTATAGCTCGCGAACTACTGGGCGAAATATTGCCGAATTTCGTGAGCGTGCATATTAGACCATGGGATTTTGATTTCATGAATAAAAAAATTAGGTTGAAAAATCACCGCCAGGGGGAAATTTGGCGCTGTAAAAGTGTATTATTCTGATTATCGAAGAATTATAATTGCTACTGACAAAATATGCATCCATTTTATTTGCAAAAATGACTTTTTTTGTCACAAATGTGGTTCGATATGATCGCCATTGTAAAGTTGTAAGAACTGCATACAATGCACAACATTTTCTGCGGCAGCTCATAACATATCAGAATGGATTTCTTGATGAGAATGCTCCCAGTCCGTCATTTTACGGATGATCGCTAAACGCAACGCGTTTATGCAAATTATTGCATTCTATTTGGTTAAATGAACCGCTATTTTGTTCGTGGTGATTTTTTTTTAATAGAAAATTCTACGGCGATCATTTTAAACCTCATTTGCAAAGCACAATCATTTCTGCTTGGCGAAATTGATTTATACAGCATCTTTTCAAGTTTAATCCGCGATATTCAGTGTAATACACTTTTACAGCGCCAAATTTCCCCCTGGTGGTGATTTTTCAAACTAATTTTTTTTATTCCAGAAATCAAAATCCCATGGTCTAATATGGCCGCTCACGAAATTCGGCAATGTTTCGCGCAGTAGTTCGCGAGCTAGAGGGCTCCAAACACTTCCTGTTAATTTATAACCACCCTGTACATAACTATTGAAATTATTTTAAAACTCAATCTTCTTAAGTTTCTTTAGAACTCTACAGGACTTAAAATTAGAGAAACAACATGCTTTTATATTTTAGAGCCTCGTATATTTTTTACAGACTTTTGCAGAGGTTTTTGCACGACAAACTGCGGATTAAACACATTTTTCTTTCTAATTTACAATACTTGTTGCTCAAATTAAATCTTCAATTAGATACAGTATTAATTTTCTAATATACTATAAAATTTTTGAATTAAACTAAATTATTTAGTTTAAAATTTATACTTCCCATAGCTTGCAGATCAAAAACCAACCAATAATTCTAAAGAAATTCTTGATTTTGGATTGAAAATATTTGTAATAATACTTTAAGTTGAAATAAGTTTTTATATGTATACCTTCAACGAGAAACTGTCAAAGAAATTTAAATTTGTAAGAAAAGAAATGCAATTTCTGAAAACATTGCATTTATTTACATGTATTCACTACAGCCTCCTCCTTTTTTTTTAAATTTTCATATACGGAAATAAGCTCAATGAAATTTGAAATTTTGGGGAAATTAGGAAAATAAAGAAAATTGATCGTTTCTCATTAATAATTTGGAAAAAATATTTATAAAATCAAAATTGTGAAATCGAAAAAAAGTTGTGGAGAAAGTAGTAGTATTAAAAATAATAATCTTGATCAACTTTCTAACTTATTCTCACTTAGAAAGAAAGTATTTCAAAGGTGTACCAAATGTGTGCTCTATACACTGAACCTATCGAGTCAACACATTTAAAAACGTATCGGGTCCACGTTTGAGTATCGTGTGATTGTATAATTTTACAGATGTCCGCATCAAACTCACTGCAATGAGTTCAAATTTCAAAAATTAAAAGTGACAGGTGTGTCGATGATGTTTTTTAAGTTTCTTCATTCAGCTTAAAATCTTGCCAATATCTCGAAATACGCAACTTTTATGTTAAAAGAAATTCCTTCTTTATTTATTTTTAATTTTAGTTTTATTTTTATTTTATTATTTTTTTTATTTTATTTTTTATTTATTTATTTATTTATTTACTTATTTTTTGTATTAAAACATAATTATACTTTTGAAAATTTCAGTAATTCCCACCAAATCAAATTTACTTGAAATCACAATTCTAAGTTCAAAACTTCCCTTTTACCGATTTGGTTAAGAACACATTTAATTAAACACAAGCAATCGATATCGCAGAAATACATCTGGGACATCCCTGATTAGAACTAGGACACCGAATACTGAGTAAACAAGACAGGGAGAGGAAGCAAATAGACCTGTAAATTAGGGGAACCCGGTGGGGGTCTTAATTGAAAAAACACTTTCCCTCTTTTCACAATGCCCGGCTGAAAGGAAAAGGCCATCTGTTACGTTTCGCCAGCTTGTTGCACAATTTCTTTCTTGTTCCCAACAGACTGCGAGCATGGTGTTGAAGAAAATGCATGCCATCAATTACGTGATTTGTATTTCCCCTGACTCATATTAAACATGTGATTTAAAGTCTATGTAAGAGATAAATTTTTTGTAGGAATTAAATGCGTTGGTAAATTAACAAGCATTGCTTCAAATCAGTGATTTACCAATTGACTTTCTTTAGAAGCATGCGAAAATAAAATTTCCTAAAGCATTAGTTCTTAAATGAATCGTATTGCAAATAACTTTTAAAATACATATAAAAAACGGAGAATATGTGTTAAGTTCTCCTTTAAACACTAAAAACAAGTGTCTTGATAACATTTTTGCAAACAACTCGTTCTTTCGGCTCATTTTGCAAAAATATAGTATGGAGAAAAAATAAGATAATATCTGTTAAATTACTCGTTTAAAAGCCACATATAAAGTTTCTTCGTAATAGTTCCAAAAAAAAGTAGGTACTTGGTTTAAGCTATACAAGTACTCGTTCTGAAGCTGTATACCAAAGATCGTTGAATGAGAAATATATTTTTGCACATTTCCTATTAATATATATATTTTTTCTTTTTAACCCGCTGGAGCTCAATGTTTTTGCATTCTACAGCGGTGGTGACAGACACATTGAATTCTCTTAAGTATTTAAGGATTTCTGCGATGAAATAACAGTGACTTTGTTCAGATTAAGTTAAAAATAAAGCTAAAAAATTTCAACTCAGTCTAGTGGTGCTCAGAAATAATGAAACACCCGCATAAAAATAATAAACTATAAAAACCGAAAGCAACGGTCTTTATTTGGAGATCAGATTCTTATTTAAAAAACAAGAACAATTACTTACCTGTAGTTTTATCTTTAAACACAAAGAAACTTATAATAAAGGCAAAGCATTGATCTGAAATTAATGTTTTCATATTAAAAAGGTTATTTTCCAAATATTCGACCATTAATTTAGATGAGTTTTAATACTAGTATATGAATATCTATCTGAAAACAAAGCCAAAAAATTATGCTTTGTTAACAAAAAAGATTTTGTTCACAAATACTTTTTCATTCCTGAGAACGAAAACAGAATCCTTTGTGCAGCCTACATCGCAGCATTTTTTTCAAATGAAAATTTAAGAAGAAAGCAAAGAGACAGTGAAAATTTAAAAAATGCAGTCGCAGTGTACCGAGATCTTTTTTCAACAGCACAATCAAAGTTCACGAAGGGAACTTTTATATACCTCAGAAATCCTGATTTAGTTCTTCCTTCTTTTTTTCTCCTTTTTATTATTGTAATTCCAACCGAATTTTCAAATGGTGGAGGAGGCTTCATGAGACTGAGATAGCGGATTTAAATTCACCGCCGTGATTTTATCCCTCAATTTATGGGTACTCTAAGGGATATGTCTGAGTATTTAAGCTGAAATATGGTTCTCCCTTTCTCCTCTCTTTCCCTGCAAGTTGATTTTAGTTGCACTATACTTCCCTTTTTTCCCTAAAGGGATTTTTTTCAGTTGGGTCGTTTCCCGACATGGTCAGCTATTTATCAGGCTTTTTCGTAAGAACTGCATAATATACTTCTAACGTTTACACTGTATCCAATAATTGAATGGATAGTAAAGTAACTTTTTATACATGAATTTAAAAATATTTTGTTATAAATACTTGAGAGTTTTTTTTATTTTATTGTTATTCTTTTTTTTTTTTTTTCAATAAATACCAGTGATTATCAGAAAGATTGCTTATGCATCACGAGTTAGGCTTATTGAAACATGCTCTAAGTTATGTTGTAGCAATCAACAGTTTTGCAATTATAGATTTCAAATATTTTATTTCGAGACTGTTCGCTAATGGTGTCAAACATTTTTCTTTTCTTTTTTTTTCAAAAACTTTGAGGCCTCCTCCCCCTTTGCCACAAAGTATCACATTTCACCTTACCCCCTTCCCTCCTTTTATCACATATCACGCTATTTCCAAAAGCATGTTATTATTTTAAAAAAGTAATGCCACATCCCTAGTTTCATTTTCCCTCCATCTAGTCACAAACTGTCATAATCTCACGACCCACTCTTCAAAGGTGACATCATTTGTGGATACGATCAAAAATACTTGGCTGAAAATGTCCTTCCTCTTGGTAAATATAAAACTAAATAGCATTTCCAAGCTGAAAGTTTCGATTTTCATTATTTTTATTACTGTTTGTAATTTAATCAATTTGCAAACAAAATTTTAAAGAATTTTGATTCATTACACACTATTTAAATATTCTTACGCTTCCAAGAGGTTTTCCATTTTACTTTATTCTATTGTATGAAAAACTTGTAGAAGAAAACATTATTCTAGCACTTTTCGTTGTAATTAACTTATATCTCAAGAAGTATTGCAATGATTTAAAACAAAAGAGGTGCACAAATTGACCTCACTGTGATGAGCTGCTCATTTGTCGATTACTTTAAGAGATAGATTATGCATATGAAAGACATTTTCTAAAGTTTCGTGATGGAAACAACATGCAAATTGTAATAAATAATTTTTTTTATTTGACACAATGTACTGTAATTATATGCCGCGATTATAGGGAATTAAACTATTTTTTGTTTTTCACACAACAATATCTACAATGCTCTATAAACACCAAAATTTAGAAATATATTGCTTGCCGACGACAATAGCGGCACATCTCAAAAAAAGGTGTTAGAAAGCAAGATTTTATGCCCAATTACTTTTAACTGATTTATTCTCAATTACTACAGAACATGCGAATATGTAATATGTTATGTTTCCTGGTTCTTTTTTTTTAGTCTGAATTAATAGAGTAATAGTCAAAATGTGAAAACATTTCTTCCAAATCATGAAATGCCAATAATATATCATTACTAATTATATTGTTTGTTAAACATCAGTTTTGTAAACTTTCTTTGCACGAGTTATGTGGCAAAAAAAGTTTTAAATTCGGTTTTCAAACTTTTTCCAGATATTCTACTATTATTGCCGATATGAGAAATTCTCAAATATTTCTGGGGAATGAAACCATTATGTATGTGAGCAGTTCCATGAGGAGGACATTTTTTTTTTGGCAACAGATGTTTCTTTTTCGCTAATTTTATTAGGATGATTTTACAGATTATTTTGCTCATTATACTTTACTCAGCAACTTTATACGAAACAAATGCACTTTTTTATTTCACTTGGAGCATTGTCACTTTTGTTGGAATAAGTAGACTTAGAAAATTTATGTCACTCCGCCACAATAAATAAAAAAATATTTATGAATTCAATGAGTGAAATATTCAAATTAGCCGTTTCTCATCTGTAATTATGCACCTTAAAAGTATTCATCACTTAAAATAATGAATTTCTACATAATTTACAGAAAAATTGTTTTGTACTAAGAAGTTCGTAAGCTTGGTTGAAAAAAAAAATTCCACCACGAAGAAAAATATAGCATAAAAACAATAAAATAAAACAATAAAAATTACTCTTTCTGTTTTGTTTTTCATACTCAAATAATCAACAATAAAAGGCAAAGAAAACAATGTCGGTTTTATTGAAAGTATCTTCACCGTATTCACGTAAACAATCATTTTTCTCTTATAAAGCCCCTTCGTCACTCAGGGTACCGTACACATTTTTAATATTTGTATTTACATAACTACAACAATATTTTCACAAAGAAATTTCATTCATGATCAAGCTTCATTCATAAAATTATCTCTCCATACCATTTTAGGTCTCCAAAATAACACACACCCAAGCAACAATCCGAGTTTCATTTACTTGCACATCAATACAAACCAACCGCGCAACACTGTCGCCTGCATGCAACAGTTCGATTCGGAGCCTCAGGCTTCCCCTTCTCTCAGAATTTCTTTTCTAGTCCCCCCCCCCTCCCTGAGCACACGCACACTGCAAGTGGCGCAGCAATTAATGCATTGGAGCGAAAAATGCGACGTAATGATGTTCCAGGTGCAGATTAAAATTGCAGGGCCGACAGTGATTAAATTCTCATTGAAGCGGAATTAAGGAATCTGCAAGTATGATAAATATAAATCCGGAATTAAGCGCTGAAAAAGTAGTCGGGAAGTTTCCGCGGTGCAGGGATTTAGTGCAAATGATGGAAATGTGTATGCGTGAGAAGCTTCTCTCCTGTTGAAGTTGGAATATATGATTGTTTCTAATCTCTTGTTCCATGAGAGAAATAGATACAGTCCTAGATTTTAATAAGGTGATTTACAACCCCTTCCTCCTGTCTTTCTCTTTGAAATACATTAAAATGTAAATACATCTGAAATTCAGGGTTAGCTTCACAGAAAAAAATGTTGAACTCAACTGCTCTGTTAAGACAAAAAAATGGAGTATGACATTGGCAAAAAAAAATATTTCAATGTGTTGTCGGCACAGGAAGTTATGACCGTTTGAATATCGGTAAAATATGACATTTTTCATATTTCAACCTTACGCAACTAAAAGCACGTTGAACTTTAATCTATTGTTTATACATTATTTTAAAGTGCTTACACTGGCCTTTCAAACGACACTACTTTTGCCGTGGCAACTGAAATGTACAAGCTGTTTTTAGACCTCAAATTGCTGAAAAACGTCAAAAATGCCTTGTTTTGAGGGCCTTCACTGACCTTACGGCAACAACTTACCACAAATTTAACATTCATTTTGTAAAGTTTGAACCTTCTGTACTCCATATACAAAAAGAAAATTGGAGTTCAACAGTTCCTGGTAAGAGTTTTGGCTCACAGCAACTTCCATGTCTTGAAAATCCGCTTAATTTTTGATGCCGCACCTTCACCTTTAGGGGTCCATAAAAACTAAACAACTCAACTTTAGAGCAAAACATTCTGGATTTGGTCTTTCAATAAGATAAGAAACATTTTGTAATTTTTGGGAGAAAATCTGAGAGGTCATGAATCACCTCATAATGCTAGGCGTGACAGTTTCTCAGATTTTTGCTCTTAATGATAATTATAACATATTGTCATAAAAACATTCACTTATTATAATGACATTCTTTTGTGAAAATATACTTTATCATTAGATAGTTGACCAAGCAAGTTTTTATAGTCATTGCTTTAAATTCTTGATAAATACTAGTATGTCAGTAACTATTAAGTTAGGAGAGAGAACTTCAAGTTACTATTGATTTATGGATAAAATTAGTTATTTAAGAAATACTTTTATTGCATCAGGCATATGAAAGTTTCATTTTTAAAGTTCTTATTTTAAATTAAGTAGTGATATTATATGATTTTTTAATTAAAAGCTTATTTAAAGTTACATTTTGAACTTATAAAATTCAAAGTGCATCTTAACCCATTAATGCCTAGCGTCCCTTTTTAGGGACGGTCAAAACAAAAGAGTCTGAATTTCCCCAAAATGAACATTTCAACCGAATAATAGTGTTCAATGAGTACCTTGGTAGTGTTTCAATTCGTTATTAACAGATTGCAGCACATAACCATTGTAAAGTGTGTTCTGTAGCAATTTTAATATGATCTTTATCAAAAATTAAACATCTTTCACAATCTGAAGAAAAAAAGCTAAGTTTTCAAAGTTATTCCCAACTTCCCAGTTTATGTTAATTGCTGACTTTATTTTTTCTTATAAAATTTCTTTTTAAATATTATATCGTAGGCATAAAAAAAAATTAGTAAAAAAAGTATGTACCCTCTGGGGTCTATCGTAACTTTTAAGGGAAGATTTTTCTTTCCTTAATAAAGAAATTATTTTTTACATAATATTTTTTTATTATTTTTCCTGTCCATTAAACACTGCTTGTAACCAGTATACAAAATATTTTTGGAAAAAAATGTCAGGCATTAATGGGTTAATGACATTGAATAGTTTCAAAATTAATTTCATTTTATGAAAAATTAATGAATTATCTTTATTTGAAAAGATACTCTCTTAAGACCAAAATTATTGCTTCTACATAGCCTGAGCTGTAATATTTTTAATTAGGAGTCAACCCCTAAAATACAGCCGAAAGAAACCCAACAGATCTAAAATTTATCAAGCTTGTGAAATAGAAAATGGTAAGCTTATACACCCTAAAATTAAAAGAAATGGAAGTTACAGGGAGGGAAAAACTTTTCCTTGAAATATATATCGGCTGCAAGCGGATTAAGAAGGAATGTAATTAAGATCACCCCGATAGAAGCGCCTCTGCTGACCAATCCAATAAGACGAAACGATCGAGTATTTAGGCGCTTAATTTGCATATTAATTTTAATACTTATGCCCTCTTTTTTTTCTCTTCATGTTCCTCAAGCGAAGAATTGTTTTACACGTGATGTTACTAGTGGGGGGAGAGGAAAATAATGGGATTTTCCGGCTGAAACCGATTAAAGGTTTTCCAACATACGCACTGTCTGACGAGTAATTCCAGAAAATTCTTTCTAGAGGAAAATTATTGAAAAGGGTTGGCGACTATTTCAAGACTATGACGATCCGTATTCGCCAAGGCTATTAATATCATCCTCTCTGATTGTTATCTAGAGAGTAATTTTACTCGACTCCTTGTTACCATGTTGGAATGATACAATTGTCAGCAGAAATATGGGATTAAAATTAAATCTTTCCCTACTCAGGGATGGCTTATTCATTATGAAAAAACTATTTCTGTGCTTGATTGCTCAAGAAATTATTATTTTATTATCTCCAGTTATGTTTTTTTTTTTTCTTGCACTTGTTGCGATAATGAAATCGGTCTTCTGCTCAAATGATTAGATTCATCAATATTTTGATTAAAAATTTTCTTATTGAAATTATTACGTTAATAGCAGTGCATCTATTCGGCATCGCATTAAGTAAATGCAATCATCATCTCTCTCTCTATCCATCAAACTGTTCGATCATTCCTCTAATCCGGATCCTCATTCTAATGGTAGTCATTACTGTTTTATTCATTTAAAAAAGGAGTTTTGTATGTTGAGTGATAAGAGTTACTCGTTTTCAGTGAAGTTACTTAAACCGGAAATTTCGGTTTATGTTCTGTTATGAGCGTCATTTATCTTGAGAAGGAAGATGTCGGAAGATTTAGTTATTCCGGGAGTTTTAAGTCACTTGTTTGCCTCGCAGTAATTTGTGTGATAAAATCTTGTCCTTGCTTGTTTTGAGAACATCTAAGCAAGGAAAACTGTATTACTTATTGTTTTATGAAGCATTAATACTGAGCTACTTGTATTCCGCATAATATTCAAGGTTTTCCATGCTTTGAAATTCAAGTCTTAGGACTGAAAACTATTCATCATATAAAAAATTCAGATAATGAATAGGTTTCGGAGACGTTTCTTTTCAATGCAAATTGTTTATTTTTAATGAAAAATATAGAACAATAATTTGAGCAATATGTACCGCTTTTTGCATTGTTTCTTATAAATTAACAGATATCCTGGATGGTTCTTATTTTCTTATTTATTTACTTCTTTATTTATTTATCATGTTGCTTTTTTTTTACTTTAATGTATTTTCAGTTTTTCTTTTTTCTTTTTTAGAACTAAGTGTAGCTGAAGACAACTGAAGAACTTCAGCACAAATTTCTCAAATGATTTCAATTTTGTTTCGTGATTTTTTTTTTTAGTTTATCATTTTTATATACGCATTTATTTTAATTATTATTTTAGCAATTCATATTCTTTTATCATGTTTTACGCTGCGATTTTAGCTGTTATTAAACTGAAAACATAACTGCCATTTAAAACGAATTACTGTCTCTTGGCATCTAAAACATTCCTGCAAACTCTTTCATGATTAAAATTTCATTTAAGCAGAAGTTAAGCAGACCCTACGAAAAGGAAAATTTGATGATGCAGAACAACAACTTTTGAAAATTTGAGCAACAGTTCCACTCTCAAAACTCCGTCGTTTTGTTTCCAATAAATTACCGACTCCAGAGAGGAGGAAAAGAAGAAAGAGAGCGGCGAAGTCCGAGTCCGCCATGCGCGAAGAGATGAAGAAGGACCTCGCCCATTCGAGTGGACTTAATCTCCTTTCTGCCCTGAGGGTCAAAGAGTTGCGTAATGACCCCTCAGAACTAACCGAGCTCGAGCCTTTTCTGCTACATTAAAATCCTGATGTACTGCTGCCGTGGAAGTTCAGAAAGCTTGCGGTGGGAACCCGCTGAGAGCTTTTGCAGAAAGAAGTTCTGTCTGGGGTTATGACTACAATCTGTTAAAACCTTGTGAGCTCTGGGCGCCGTGACGCTTTGTCTGTAATGGGGCCTTAGCTCTGGAGCCTTCTTGCTTCGTGTTATTAGTAAAGTTTGTCTGAAGCTTAAAAGCAACTTTTCCAGTAAAAAGTTCGACATCACTGAGAAATGATGACACCGCAATCCAGTCTTGTTATTTTTGAAAAGTAAATACTTTTCAACATGTTATACGTAATTATTAAAGTGTCGCTAGTTTAATGTTCTAAAAGAAATAAGTATTTTAATAATTCGTACATAATTTATAACATCTTTTTAATAACAAAAAATAATTATGTGTGTTTTTTTACAGATCTTATCATTTTTATTATAATTATTGCTTAGTAGTAGTAATAATTCTCATGTACTGATAATTTATTTAGTTTTGTTTTCACTTTCAGTGGATTTCTAGTACAAGAGTTTATAAATATACATCACTTCAGACACTTTTTTTTCTGTCTCCTTAACGAAAACAATTGAACTTTCCATGAAAAAATAAAAGCGAAATAGTACCAGACTTCTTAATGCTATTTTTATAGCCATGCTACTATCTTTGCAGTAAAATAACTCCTACGGCTTTGTTTCTAACAAAAACTATACTTCAAGTTATGTTTATTGTTTGTTCGCAAATTAATTTTAATCCTCAAAAAGTTTTCCTTACATGGAATCAATATTTCCAAATGATGAATGAATGAGAAAACACCCAAATAAAAGAAGCGCTCATATTTTCATAAGCTCAAGCTCAAAATTCAGTTGCTATAAAAAACAGATGAAAACATCAATCAAATAGTTTCAGTTACTATACCTACTACCAGTATATCCAAAAGTAAGAAGAAGAAGCAAAAGTGAACCGTATTTCGGAATGTTATTTTCAGGGCCAAGTAACTCTTTTTGTAGTGAAACAACTTTTACGGCTCAGTTGTTTACAAAAAGATCTTCACTTCAAGTTATGATTGTTAGCAAAGTTGATTTTAATAATAAAAATGTTTTCATTATATGGAATTAGGTAAAAGAAAAAAAAAATTTGCTGGACATTTTTTTCTTTTTGTTTTTGTTTTTTTTACAGAAACTTCCTAGGAAATCTACAGACTGACAGTACTTTTTATGGTGCAGTTACATCAATGAATTGTTTTGCATCAATCTCTGATTTTCATGAAGTATTTAAAGATACTTATCCTGCTAGATTAAAATAAAACTAATGCGGGGATTTTATGCGAAATTTTTAGACTTATTAATTTTAGGCTTAGAAATTTTGAAAATTAACCAAGAAAATTATTTCCCTCAGGCATAAACAAAAAAATTTAACTTCTCTGTTTCAAGTATAAAAAGTTTATTCTCTTGACTCCGTAAAGGATTTTTCTGTACTAACTAGTTTACAAGTGCCGAGGTTTTTAACATCCACAGTAATTCTCAGGGTTTCAACAATGAAAATAAAGTTTTTAAAAATAAATTTCCTCAGAATGACTATCCAAAACCTTTTCATCATTGTTATGTATGCAAAATACCTGATGACGTAACAGTTTAAGGTCGAAATTGCAATCACAACTCTTCAATGTTTGAAAAATCTTAGTCTTAAAACCTCAGTTAGAGAAGGAATTATGTGGACAATGCTAGAATTTGTCCGTAGTTGGTCTGGAACAAATTGGAATGCTTTAAAAACATTTTATTTTTAAAGCATTTTATTGTTATGGATTTTGCTTATGTTCAAATCCATATCATTTTATTGATATGGATTTTGCTTATGTTCATGTGGTTCTTGTTTTGCTCTATTCACATTTTTTATCTCAGAGGATAAGACACATACACAGTAATCGCTATTGTTTCTCAGACATTGCTGTGTAGCAAATAAACTCTACCGAATAATGATAATTACTTTCTCTCAGTCATACTTCTTTTCTAGGGAGATGTTTGAGACGATGTAACTTACGACGAGGTTACTGTGTGTGTGTGTTTATTTTTGTTCAGTTTGTGCGTTTGTAACAGTGAAACAAAAATCGGAAGACTATTAATACACTGCAAAAAATGAACTATTGTTTTTTCAGTATAATACTGGCAGCAGAGGTTCCAATTTAAAACTGTAAAATGAACAGAAATAAACAGTAAAACTAGCAATTTTACAGTTTATTGCTGTAAAGACTGCAATTTTACAGTTTATTGCCGTAAAATTTAGCTGTATTTTTCACAGTTTATTACTATAAAATTATCTGTATTATACTGTACAAACAACATTCATTTTTTGTGAGTGAGAGGTATTTCAGAAATATTAGGTTTAGAAACTCATTTCCATTCAGATTACGCATACACATGACTGCATCAATATATATGTGTGCCAAATATGTATTCTCCAAAATAAAAGTCATTCAATGCGCCCGAGATTCGGTGCTAGTCATTTTTGTAAAACGAAACCGCTCGTTCCTCACTGCCACCCCACTGCTAACTGCATTTCATTCCCGCCACAGCTTGTGGGTTTACGAATGATTCACGGCTAAAGCCATATAATAGAATTAAGAGTCGAAATCGGCTCTCGCAAACCTCTTTTCCCCAAACAGAAATTTCCTCGTCAATATAGCAAATCTATTTAATTTGCATAACGCGATCGACTATCCGCTGATTGACAGCTGTCACTATCCCCGTGCTTGTTTGGAACACTTAACAGGATTGACGAGGCCGTTCCTTTGTGGAATGTAAAGCGGACATGAAATAAAATACCTCGTGGTTGGTCGCTAGATTGTGAAGATCAATAAGTTTATTGTATTACATATTTTTGGGCTAAAGGTAAATATTAGGGGTGAAGTTTTGCAGGACAAAAGTCTTAAAATCTGCTACGGTGAAATTAATCAAAATCTCTATTGCGAAAAATAAGCAACGAACAGTAAAATGAGAATAACTCAAGAAAAATAAATCCTACATGCTAAGTTTTTTTTTATTATTATTATTATTATTATTATTATTATTATATAAATTATGTAACTACGACGCATAGGTTAAATAATTTTTCATGCTGCTTACGCTTGGTTATAGCCATCTATCACCCTTAGCGAAAAATTATTTTACATAGATATAAACATAGTAACACTCCAATAATTATAAACTACTTGTAAGCAGTTTCGTTCTCTCTAATTCTCCTTGAACTGCTATTTCAAGAAATTCAAATATGTGAATTGAGCAAATATCTTCCTACTTCATAGTAATAATAGTATGCAACGTATATCAAGCAGTAAGAAGCAAACTGGTTGCAAACGCGTGTTTCGGGATTTCATGGGACCCCTTTTTGTGGGTAAAGAAGTGTCATCTTTAAAATGAAAATTTATCCGAAAAATTGCTTTTCTGTACAGTACTGCAACCAATGAATTTTTCTCTTTTTTTTTCTTTTTTTCCCATTAAATGAAAACTTGTTCAAGACTCGTGCACTGAATGGGGCATCTGACACTGTTTAGACTTACATTTAATAATATTTTCACCAGAACCAATACCACTATTCCCATTTTCAAAAATGGGTGTAAAAGTAATTTTACTCCTATTAAACCGTTTATGTTTTTATTTAGTTTTCTTTTTGAAAAATATAAGCTAACACAACCTACATATCTCCTCGCTTCTTTCAAAATCCACTTCGCCATCATTTCCTACTACTTCAGGACCTCCATCTTGGTTGACAATCAATTCAAAACGAAGTGCCTTGACGGAAGCATCTGGCACCATTTGGACTCCCCCTCAATATTTTTTCTACACGAACCAATTTCAGCGGAGAGGGGGCGGAATAAAAACTCGACCCCCAGGCCCTGGGGCACAACAATTAATACGTTTCTCATTACGGATCGCGCCGTCCCCCCCTTCCTGAAGGATCTCGTGTCTCATTATGGCCTCTCACGTTCCCCACCCCCAACAAATCCCCGGGAGGGTCGGGAGAAACAACAGCTGCCCTCACCCCCAAGGATAGCTGTTGCAGCCGAAGGGGTCACATTTCTCACCTGAAATTGGAGGCCGGGCATAACACACATGGCACTTATTACACGCTGTACCCTTGCCTGGACACTTTTTTTTTTCCTCCATACATCTACTTAGTGATCCGCAGATATTCGAAGGGATGGAGGACGACTGCTTAGACCTTTTGAGTGGGTTTGCAGCACGCAGGTGGAACAAAGGGGTTGTTCTATGTGATTTTAATCTGGGGAGCTTCAAAAACAGTGTTTCTCTAGATTAACCTAGGAGAGGATAGACACCGTTTGAAAGAGCTTGAATTTCAAATTAGCAAGAGAAGCAATAAAAGGAGAGAATGGAAATTGGCTGGTCTCCGGTAACGTTTGAATGTGCTGTCACTTTCTATCTCAAGCTATCTTTTAAGATTATTTCCCACTCAAATTATCTTCTTTTTTTTCTTTTAGAAAAAAAGAAATTAGTTTTCTTATTCTACATTTTCCCCCGGGCCTATTAGTTTGAACGCAAGATCTTTAGTTTTTAAAATTTCCAGAATAAATTCTTACATGGATTTAAAGCAAAAATGTTATATGTTTCAAAAATGTATTGTTGAAAATATTAAGAGCTCGGTTTTTTTCGAGTAGTTTACGTAATTTTAATTCGGAAATTTTAAAGAAGATATGTTTTACTTAAGTATTGTCACGTTTCGAAAGCATTTATTTTTCTTTTCATTTTTTCTCTTTGATTTACATCATATTCCTTAAAACTTATTTATATTTTAAATTAAATATATTCTGAACATGCTTTATTTTGGTTCCTAATAAATGCTCAGCGTATCAATACAAGATTTATTTCTTCTATTCCTACCAACTAAACAACTTGATTCGATAGTTGAACTTTCTTACAAAAAAATTTACGGCCCTCATATAATGCAAAAATTCCACCTCGCATTGTGAATGACAAAATAATTTTCTACGTTTAATTTTACGTAACATCACACCGTCTTTTTTTCCCCCAACATTATATTGGTTAATTATACAGGGTGTCCACTCCAATCGTGGACCAATAGCTAATTTCTAAACCGTTAGAGATAAGCATATAGTTTATTTAGGAAAAAATCTCCAAATTACGAAAGGAATTTTGGGTCTATTCAATGTTTTTCAAAAAATCAAATTTTGAAAGAGTTACGAAATTTAAATTTTTATACAGCCCCCCAGTCCTATTAATCATATTTAGTAAAACATTCTTGACACTGTAATGTTTAAAACTAAAAAAAAATCACTCTTCTACGACAAAAATTGACCGAGTTATGACGTTTTGAAAAATCAAGATTTTGAAGGATTTCGCATACGGTCCCTAAAGCGATCTCTCGATGACGTCATGAAACAATGCAAAATCTTGATTTTTCAAAACGTCATAACTCGGTCAATTTTTGTCGTAGAAGAGTGATTTTTTTTTAGTTTTAAACGTTACAGTGTCAAGAATGTTTTACTAAATATGATTGATAGGACTGGGGGGCTGTATAAAAATTTAAATTTCGTAACTCTTTCAAAATTTGATTTTTTGAAAAACATTGAATAGACCCAAAATTCCTTTCGTAATTTGGAGATTTTTTCCTAAATAAACTATATGCTTATCTCTAACGGTTTATAAATTAGCTATTGGTCCACGATTGGAGTGGACACCCTGTATAAGATATATTTATCGTCATAAATCAAAACTGCCCTATTAATTTTTTTTCAAAGTAAACATCATTTAATTTAATGTCTATTTTCAACACACACAACTGAAAGTTTTTTAACTTCATAAATTATTTGGACATAGAACAGAAAACAAAATTTTGAGCTCTAAACATTGCATATCATAGATTGTAGGAAGTTTTTTATGATCAATCAAACTTTGCAGAGAAAAAAAAACTTTCTTTAACTGGTACATTTTCAGCCTTTGATCATTCTTTTCAAACAAAAACTTGTTGCTGAAGGCTTACAAGAGTTTCGAGAAATGATAACACTCCCAGAAAATCTTATATAATTATGCTTCAAGACAAATATAGCACTTTAAATGTTTACTTTTAAAATTCCAATGTTTCTCTCTACGGTTCAAAATCTGGGTGTGTTTGAATCTCTAACTGGCATTCTTTTTTCCACAGTATAGTCCTGAAACTAATGGAAGAGATCATCAATCACTCAGCTAAGTCTCCACCATACCGTCAAGTGTTTCAAAGGACTGGACATAGAAGATTTTATCCCAAAGTTATCACTAATTCACACATAGGAGAAACTAGGGATGCATGACCACACGAGAGGTTAGACCCATCATCTCTTTTCCATTTAAACAATTATGTAACTGATGAGCATCATATATTAGCATAGTATCAAGTAGAATCAAAACTTAATTTCCATTTTTTGAAATTTTGTAGTAGAATCAAGGAGCAATCGTATGTGATGTCTTTTATAGGAAAAAAAGTAATTTTTAATGATGCAACTTCATCTCGCCTGGTCTATTCGCCATTAACATAAACAAAATTAAATTGAGCTATTTGTGTGTTCAGATTAATACAGTAAAAATGCATTACTTCATTTTTACTTTCACTTCTTATATTTATGTGTTTTTAAATTGTTTTGTGAAAATGGCTATTAAGGAAGGTTTGATCCACAGAAGCTCTGGGAAATTTGACCCGTGTCAAATCTCCTTATTTAGAATTATTTGATGGTGTGACAATTTGTAAGATGTATGCAACATTTAACTTGTTTTAAAAAGAAATGTTTTTCATTCTAATGATAGAAGATTTTTGTCCTTAACTTGCAATCGCTCTCTTAATTCTCATTCGAAGCATTATCTGTTAATGCATTATTCTCATCAAACTAAACCCAACTGAAAATCCATTTTATTATTTGTTAGCAAATTCATTAAGTTGCTCAACCCATCCTTACTTTCCTCAATCACTAAATTTCATTATGTTGTTCTAAGTTAAGTATTATAACTTTTATTTTATAACCTGAAATTCAATAAAATAACTATCGAGGAAAGGTAAATGTGGTAGAAATTTTACCAAATCAAGGATTTTCAGATGTACCCCTTTTAAATAGATGTTATTGAGGTCCCTCATTCAAGGATCAGTAAAGGCACAGAAAGAGCTGCATTGAAATTGAAATCTGACACCGGAATTTCTAACAATAATAATCTCTACTGATTCAAATAAAATTTGTTTTAAATATTATGGTGTTTCTTCAGACGTTATTATTGCCGGTATCTTTTGATAGTACCTGATTAGACATTTAGTTATTTCAGCATCATTTTTGCAACTTTTAATCTCTGTAGGTCAAACCTTCCTTATGATGGATCAACCCTCCTTAAAGTGGGGAGGTTTGACCCGGTTTGGACACTTTTAAAAAGTAGTATTAAAACAATTAGTATATAGTTCAAATAAAAATAAATAATTCAACAAGTTTCCAGACATGATAAGGAAACAAATAATGTCAGTTTGGAAATCTTCTAACGGTTAGAAAAAAAAATATGAAAATGTTTTAGTAAAAAATGGTTCAAACCTCCCAAATCTCCCCTACTGAAGAAAATTTTGCTAACCCTGTCAACACACTTTTTGCGCCTTTATAAAGAAAAAAATGACACATACAATTTAGCACCGAATGTTCAGTATACCAAACTTGAATTGGTGCAGTATAGCCTATTAAGGCTCTTGACCCATAAAACCCAATAAAACTAACCAAATTTGACCTCGGTCGGCGAGGGAAGGGTGGGGTGTTTTTTTTTTTTTTTTTTTTTTTTTTTTTTTTTTTTTTTTTTTTAAGAGACAATATAGTTTATTTAGTAATCCAAGCCACAAAAGCTCCTAAACTGCAAACCACAGGAGTTAAAAATAATGTTTTAAGTCATAGGCCCATTCGCAAACCCTAATGCATAGTATTAAATAAAATATACTATTAAAGAAAATGTAATGTTAAAAAAACTGTTTCGGATGAAAAAATGAAAACCAAAACCATATTCTAAATGAACTCATTCAAGCAGGATTAAAAACTATCTAGTGTGATATAACTTAAAGAATAATGACTCATAATAAAGATTAAATTTAAAACCTCTCTCCGCGAGACAAACTAAGACCACATAAAGCAGTAAATCATCTAACTCCATATACATAATCACAATGCAAATGCAACAAATAAGGCGCAACAGATACGAGTGAAATCAAAGAATAATCCTTATTTATCAATGAAACACATCTAGGCGATTATATTTGGCTAGATTTCCAAAACGCAGGAAATCTTGATAGTTAAAAAGGAAAACAAAGTGTCCATTGGGTTCCAACTCAAACCAAAGCTCCCCACCAATCCTTCCCTCCCTCGCAGCTCCACCATCCCCAACTGCAGTGGGCGAAAAGGATCAGTCCTGGCGATCAGTCGCCAACTGCGGAGATAGTTCATTCCCCTCGTTTAGAGGGGCGACCGCAAAAGGGACCCTCGGGATTCGCGACTTAATATGAAGTTGTTCATCTGAAAGAGCCCATGGGTCTGAGGCTCTATTTTTCCTCTTCCTAACTATATACCTATTTGTTTGAACGATATGGAGTCGCATTTCGTGCGCTTTGTTTTAAACTCCGGTGTGTTGGCATTTTTTATGTCCCTTTGTTCCCTTCCCACCAGCAGCAAAGGGTGATTCAACAGATTTCTTTCCTTGGGATTATTTTTGTTGTTGGGTGAGTTTTTCTTCTTTAAGTGTTGTGGGCATAGGAAATGGTCTTCAGGGACCGGTGAAATATTGAGAATGAAATACTGAGAGAGGAGCTATGCTTTTTGAAATGTGGGGAAGATTCATTTAAAATGTGGGAAAGGAGACATTCTAAATCACTTGCATCTGTTATTTTAAAAAAAAATGTTTTCAAAAAATGTCAGTTATTTTAAACGTTGAATTACTGTTGTGAAAATCGAACATCCTGTGGAATTTTTGGATGAAATTAAAATCTTAAGTTTTAAATTGAAAAATAAAAACGTACAAAACCTAATCCGTTGGATAAAGTCTGCAACGCAAAATGCAACGGATAATATTACCGTCATAAAATCTACAAAATATTACCTTATTTATAGAGTTAACAGTAAACTGGAAACGTTTAAAACTTAAAAATAACTTTTGCTATAACAATAAATAACTTAGTATACACCGAAAATTCTTAACAATGGACGACTCTCTATGCCTTACGTAAAAGCAACTATGAACGCAGAGCTTAGTACCATAACACTCCAAATATCAAAACTTGATTCAAACAATTAGAAATACCATCCAAAAATAAGTTACACCAGACTTTGGAAAGTTGTTTTCAAGGCCAAGTTACTCTCTTTGCAGTGAAATAGCTTTTAGGGCTTAGTTGCTTCAAGAATAAGCTCAAGTTATAATCGTTAGCAAGTTAATTGAAATTATGAAAACGTGTTTGCATTAAGTGGAATCAATATTCTCACGCATTGAACGAACGAAAACACACAAATAAAATGAGACTTAACATTTTTATAAGCAAAATAGGAAATCAGAGCTCAGTTGCTACAGAAATAGAGGTGAAAACCTGTATTCAAACAATCTGAAATACCATCTAAAAATAAGAAGTGAAACAGCGCCAGACTTCGGAAGGTTGTTTTCATGGCGAAGTAACTCTCTTTGTAGTGAAACAACTTTTAGGGCTTAGTAACTTCAAGGAAAACCTCAATGATTGTCAGCAAGTTGATTGAAATTATCAAAACGTTTTCAGTAAGCGGGATTCATAGTCGCACACATTGAATGAATGTAAACACATAAATAAAAGAAGACTTAACATCTTTATAAGCAAAATATGAAATCAGAGTTCAATTTCTACAGAAATAGAGATGACGACCTGTATTCAAACAATTTGAAATACCATCCAAAATTAAGAAGCGAAACAGCACTAGACTTCTCTTTGCGGTGAAACAACTTTTACTGCTTAGTTGCTTCTAAAAAACTTCAAGTTGTGCTTCCAAATTAATTTGAATTATCGAAACATATCTATTGCATGGAATTAATATTTTCAAGTACTGAATGAATAAAATAAAAACACATTGATAAAAAAAATCTCTAATGTTTTTACAATCAATATATGAGCCCGGACCTAAGTTGCTACAAAAACAGAGAGGGAAACTTGATTCAACTAATTGAAAACCATTTCAAAATAAGTATAAAAACAGCACCAGAGTTCAGAAAGTTATTTTCATGGCCACGTTACTCTATTTGAGGTGAAACAACTTTCATAACTAAGTTGCTTCAAAAAAAAATGCTTTATGATTATTATCGAGTTAATTTTAATCCGTAAAACGTTTTCATTGTATGGAATTAATATATTCAAATATTGAAAGAATGAAAACACGCGAATTTATTTCAAAAATATTAATATTGTACTAGCGAAATCTAAACTCCTAATTCAGTTGCTGCAAAAATACACAGATCAGCATTAAATATACATACTTTTAAGAAACAAATGTTTTAGTTCTTTATTTAACGAAGTGATGTTTATCAAAAATGAAATGGCATAAATATCAGTTCTTTTAGCAAAAAAAAATCTCACTATTTTAATTTTAGCATTTTTTAAAATCATTTCAAAATTGAAACAAAATCTCGTACTTTAAATCACGGAGTGGAAATAAATGCTCTTCTAAATATTTTTGACACTACTTAAATGGTTATTTATTAAATACAGAACAAGAAAAATATTTAAGCTAAACAAGTGACATTCAAAAAAAAAATTTTTTTCAATTAAAAAAGAGTGCGTAAATAAAAAAATTCAATTGAAATCATTCAATTTTTTTCTATGTAAACAGACGAAGGCCAATAAGAAACGTATTAAATGAATTATATGATTTTTTTTCATTATTATTATCAAAACAATGTGCAACGTATTTCTTAATGCAGCTCTTAAAATTTAACAGTAGAATGCTTTGTAACCAGAATATTTTTTTTCTGGGACTATTGTTAAATGAATTTATCTTTTGATGCTAACCAGATCCTAACATACATACTTTCTAATGGAAAATACATTGAAATCATTTCTATCAACTGAGCACTGATGAAATGAGGTTGATACGAAATTAAATGTTCCCATTTAGTTTCTTATCGACTTTGAATAAACAGTTACTTCTAAATTTTCATGAATTAAGTGATAAAATCTTGTTGTGTTTAGCAGTTTGATTTAACTTGATGAATATATAATAAACCTTAACAATTTTGCGAGAAATAATTTGAGAATTCAGTTACAATGCAATGTTAAAATAAATTTACTTAAACTAACAGTATTGTTCAATCACATAACTGTCAACCAAATCACATAGCAATGTATGGAGTACCAGGCATCATAGTAAAAATAAAGTATGAAAAAGCTTTCCGGGTATCAGTTCGTTTATTAATGGCTCATTAGTTTTCTCTCTTTACTTAACTCACATAAAAGTTGAACTGAGAGACTTTTTTTCTGAAGATTGGCATTAGCAAAATGTTCAAGCAGACGTTAACTTTAATCCAAGACGTTTCCACCGGGCTTTTTTAAATGGTGTAGAATCTTTGCATTTTAATTAACTATTATAAATTGTAAAATGGCAGCAAAGGTTCCAGTTTAAAACTAAAATGCACGATTATAAACTGTAAAATTGCAATTTTACAGTTCATTAACTGTAAAATTAGCAATTTTCCAGTTTTTTACTGTAAAATTAGCAATTTTTACAGTTTATTACTAAAAAATTAGCTGTATTAAACTGTAAAAAAACAACATGCATTTTTTACAGTGAGGGCACGCAAAGTCTTTTCATGATTCAAAAACAGAGCCCGTCACTAGGTCCATAAACTGAGAAAAGATAATTGAGTGGAGATTAGCTGGACAAGAGACATAGGCTGAAAAATTTTCAGAGGGTAAAAAGGATGATGGAATTTCTATTAGGGCATCATTTAAAAAATATTTTCTTCGTAGGCACGCAACCAACCATGTATCTGGTAGCTCGGCGGGGCAGCCCAGATCTGTTCATACAGAATAATTCAAATAAAGCTCATGAGAATAATGAGGGTAGAAACGATTTTCTCAAAAATTATTTTTCAATTTACCTATGAAAACAACTTTTGCTTGCCAACATAGAATAAGTGAATTGTTCAAACGCTGCCTGTGCAACATATGTTCTGCCCATTCTTTCATTCACTATGCAGACAATCCCCTTTTGATTTAAAAATACCCGTATGCTCCATCCACCATCCAAACGATTACGGCAAATCTGGACATGGGATAAACTCGGGGAGCTATAGAACGCGATAGAACGCATAACCAGCACATTGTGGAACCCGCTGACAAATTGGAAAAGGTAAAACGCTCTAGATCCAGCGTCCCATAAACAGCGCCCCCTGGAGATTTTTAAGTTAACATTACCGTGGCGATAAGGATTGCAGTGGAGGGAAAAAAGAAGATACCGATGGAGAGAAAGACCATAACAACTAAACCCTATGTATAAAAAGCGAGACAAGTCGATTTGGGGTAGAATCTTAGAACGATATATTTTAGCCAATGGGTACGAGCGGAATAAGATTTTTACTGACAAAACAGGAGCCAAAGTGATTGTTCTGCTTTATTTGCACTTTATTTTTGCAGGTGGAAGATCATGAAGATGTTCTTCACCTAAATAATAGTATGTTGTTCAAAGATATGCAAAGATATTTAAAAAGGGGAAATGAGCCAAAAACGTTGCATTGGGGAAAAAAAAGTAAGAGTTTTAAACGCAAAAAAGAAGTAATTATGAATTTCAAAACAATAATACACTTTACCTTTCTTCCTTTAGCAATAAATCTCCAAAAAGAAAGGAATAATTCGAACTTCATACTCGTAAATAAGCTTTGGGATCATCTGCAATGTCTGTAAAAACTCAATAACACCATACAAAAAATACATACGCGAAGAACTTGCTAATAGTATTCTTTCAATATTTATATTTAATGAAATGGTTCTACAAAATAAAGTTTCAACTCATAAAATATCAAAAAAGAAAATGAAATATTTTTTTCATATTCAAAGAATTAACACACATATATACATTTAATTTATCAAATCTGTGGCCATGTATTGACAACAAAAAATGTCACCTACAGTAAACGCTCGATTCTCCGCGAGCGTCTCGGAGAAAAAAATTCTTAGTCAACTTTATTCTCGTAGGGAAAAGTTCGGAAAATGCCTACAGATTTCTCGGAATTCTATGATAGGGTGGTAATCCCTTTTTTTTTTTTAGTTTGCTCTGGTTTTCACTTCCAGGCTGCTGAATATTTTTATGTGACGAAAAGTTTGCTTTTTCTTAACATTTCTTACCCAAAAGTACGGTGTACCTTATCCAATAAATTATTTTACCTAGGCGTTATCATAAGTACCACTTCTTAATAGATTTTATGTGCTTGAGAACCTCGAATACAAATATTTTTTTTATGTTGTACCTACCGTCACTGTTTTTACATATCACGTTTTAAGAATTATGCAATTATTTATAAGCAAAAGACCTTTTTTATCTTCTTTACCCCTTATTTTACGCTTTTTTTTTTCGATTATCCGCGATTTTCGTTATCCGTGATACCCGTGTCACCCAGTTCCGCAGATAATCGGGAGTGTACATTAGTTGACTTAAGAGAAAATTACTCGTCCAAGATTCCTTCCTCTTCGAAGTTCTTCTGAATGACTTTATGCCCTTATGTTTCATTTCTTTACTTTCCAAAAGTTTTTATTTTCTTTAGTTTGTCTTCGTGTTACTTGTAAACTCTCTACAGCGATGCTTATGTTAAAATTACAGTCAAAAGTTTTTTTTTTTTGTATCTGAAAAACAACTAGTAATTCGTCAACAACTAGCAATTGAAACACTTAGAAGCAATGGACGGGAAGTGACAAAATTGAAAAATCCGAAAAGACTCGTATAAATAATATTATATATTTCATATTATTTGACTTTCTTATTTTGGCACCTATGTAATGTCAAAGAGATGCAAATTTGCAACATTTCGGCACATCTCCCTCTGTATTCAATGCATACACTCATGGCTGCTTTCAGATTTAGTATTTGACAGAACCGAAGAAAACAAAATTCAATCAAGTTTGATTGCAGTCCGTTGCCTGTTCAGAATTTGCCTTTTCTTTAAGAAATAGAGCGTGGACATTTAGCAATGATAAATGAATAGACCGATTTAAATAAATGTGCTAGGATAAGCAATAACGATTTAGTTTTGCATTTGCACAATTTGAAATTTGTATTCTCAATTTTGACTATGTGTTGAAAAATTGCTCTTCAGCTTCATAAATATTTCATTGATGAAAATATTTATCTTCTGCAGTTATTCTACAAACGATAACTTAAGCTGAAAATAAGATAAGTACCTATAACTTTAAATTATAGTCTTGGTAGAAACACGATGAATCAATCGATATTCTGCACCGTTTTCCGATACGATAGACTTATCTGCTGTAACATCGATAATCGATGCTATCGCACGGTGTATAGCTCTTCGTTTATATTTGCCGTTTTATCACTGTAGACTTTTTTAAAAATATTTTTTGTTTAGTTTCGTAGAGAGGGGGAAAGTAAATGTTTGCCAGTCGCGAAGCTTGGTGCAATGTCCCGATTAAAACCATTAAGTATTTCTTTCCTCCGAATTTTCGACAACATCTTACACTTAAAAAGTATTTTAGAAATTTTGATAAATGAGTCAAAATATCCGATTTTTCGCTTTGCATCGACATTGAAATCTGTCGATAGAACTACACTTTCTTAAAAATGTTTGCAAACGAAACTAGATAACATGTCGTGAGGCTACACATTTCGCTAAGAAGTGGATTTCTAAAGGTAAAGTACTTAACAACACGTTTTTGTGACAGCACTTAGATACGAAAACAGATTCTTTTAAATCATTCGTTCTTGTAGATACGCACAAAGTGTATGCGGAAACTGTGTTCTAACGATTTAGGATCGGTTTCGAAGTTACGGTAAAATTTATTTTCTTAAAAAGGGGGGTGGGGGAGAAAATGCTTTTTCCTTTGCACTTCGTGACTTCATGTAGATACGAATCAGATTTTTGAAGATAATACTTACATTAACTTTTAACTATTGTTATTTGCCTTCACGAAAGGCTTCGCTTTTCAAATGAAATGATACAGAAGAGCAGTGAAGTTCTCTAAAGATAAGAACAAATCGAGGAGGAACAAAAACTAAATCTAAAAAATCACCGCTTGCTTATTCTAATGTAAAGGACACGCACATTATATCGTGGGGTTACAAGTGAAACACACTAAGTCAAAAAAACATGATTTTGAGAAAACGCTGATCAAAAATTTTTTATTTTAACTTCTTTGGAATTGACATCCTGAGAATTGAACACACTAAGTCATGAACTTTGTTTTACTTTTACTATGAGATATTTTTCAACATTAGAAAGCAACTAATTCCCTTAGTGTGTTTTACCTGTAAGAACTACTTGGCTTGAGTACTTAATGTGATTACAAATTTGTTTAAAAAACTGAATTAAATAAAGATATGACTTGGTGGGTTTCACCAGTAGAAACAGCTCATTTTTGTGTGTAAGATAAACTAAAAATCTGAAAATTAATAATTTTGACTTAGCGTGTTTCACTTGTAACCCCACGATGTGTAAAATGTGTGTGTATTTTACATTAGACTAAGTAAGCGGTGGATTTTAAGTTTAGGTTCTGTGTATCTTTTGAGAAACATAAACATCCTCGTTTAGGGCCCGTTGTCGTATAATGTGTCGTTTAAAATCGGTTTTAAATGTAGTACATAAATATTGTGCTACACAAATTAAATATGAAATTATCTCCAGCTTTAAGCGAAAAGCTTAACCATATTCAAAATTTACGCTTTATTTCAAAATTTACTCTTGCATATTCACTCACCAGTTATACTCTGTACAATCTATAGTTGCAAGCAGCAAAGGAATGCAATAAAATCAGATGCTGGGCTACATCTGTGATTTTGTCGGGGGAGGGGGGAAGACATTATCGAAGCAAAGTGAACTTTTTAAGTAATAATAATCTTTCTACGTCAGCATTTTTCCTGTTATGATCAGGAACCCGATACTTACTCACAAACCCCTCGGTTAGAAAAAAAATTACAATCAAATCAAATATCCGGAATATATGTACAATGCACCCTTGCCATGACACATGCGTATTATAAATGCAAGTAAAAATACTTGGTTGCATGAATTTTTGAAATTTTACACTTTTTCTAAATCGCAACAGGAAAAAAGTACAAAATCAAATCCATCTTAGAGTGCTCCATTGTAAAGTTGGACTTTTACCCTGATAGTGTTTTCTTCTTTTCGGGGCATGAATTTTTGAAATTTTACACTTTTTCTAAATCGCAACAGGAAAAAAGTACAAAATCAAATCCATCTTAGAGTGCTCCATTGTAAAGTTGGACTTTTACCCTGATAGTGTTTTCTTCTTTTCGGGGCATGAATTTTTGAAATTTTACACTTTTTCCAAATCGCAACAGGAAAATGTACAAAATCAAATCTATCTTAAAGTGCTCCACTGTATATTTGAACTGTTACCCTGATTGTGTTTTCCTCTTTTCGGGTAATAATAAAGGGCAGGTGAGGATTTGAATTGAAACAATTTTGCAAAGTGACTACGAAAGTTTCCCCAACTCAATTCAGTGCCAGTTTCCCTTTTCTATTAATTGAAAAAGAGGAAACATTATCTATGTCGGAGGTAAACTTACCAGAGGAGCACTATACACAGTTCGGTGACCATCAATGGTGGATTTAGGGGCTGGGTCAAAGAGTCAGTTGACCCCCCTGTGATAAAAAACACACTTTTATCAGCTGCACAGCCATTATCAGTCTTGATTTCATTGAAACAAAAGTTTTATCTGTACAATGTGTTAGAAAAAGTTACATTTTATTTATTTTAAGAATTTTATTGATTACATGTAGACCATTTATAAATTGCAAATTAAAAATTTTTTAGGTTATAAATTTTGACCAAAATGTATAAATGGTTAATTTAACAGAATATTATAAAAATATTATTTGCTGTACAATATTGTATGGTGCTTTGCAGATGACTTAAATTTTACACGCTTCATTTTCCTTCTCTCTTAACCGATAATGAGCACCAGCCACTAAAACTTGACCCCCCCTCCCCCTTACAAAATTTCTGGATCTGCCTCTGGTGACCATTATAATACAATATTATTTAACGACGATCATTTTCTGCTGAAAAGTTTGTCTGAAAGTAAAATTGGAGCATTTATCTCATTTTTTTGTTCCAGAATATGTATTTTTCTTCTTTAAATTTCTAATGACAAAATGTGTATTTCGACGGTAAATCTATTATTTTAAGATTTCTGTTGCAAAGGCTTTCTTAGCATTACTTTCAAATTTAATTAAGTAATATTTATTATTGTTTAAATCCAGTGTAGATTCTTCATCCCATGACTTTTCATAAATTTTTATTCAATCGCTTGGATTGTTACTTGTTATAATGAAAGCTTTTGTCTCGTATTTTTTTCTGAACATTGACCTTATTTAATGTGTTCTGTAACTATGTAATCCAGTTTATTATTTGTTATTATATTTTCTATTAATTACGGTTTTTAGCAGCATTATTTATTTTCCATCTTCGATTACCATATAAAATACTTTCGGACAATAATTTTCCGTTCCTAAAAATTGCTGCTGGAAGATAACACTTTCTTTTTTCTTTTATGTTTGTTTGTTTCTTAAATTAATTTCAATACATTTTTGCCTCTTCAGAAAAATGCGTCTTTTTTCTCCAATAATTACACAACTTCTCAAAACCAACACTACAGTCCTTTTCTTATGATGTGTTCATCATATCTGACTATGTACAATACAAATACAATTCTGGCATATTTTCAAACCTACACACTTCCAGTAAAAATTAAATAAATGTGTTGCTGGCTCAACAGCGAGCGGCAAAGCTCAGTTTCATACCTCAGCCGCGCCATCTATGAGAAAAGTGGAGCACTACGTGCAATATGGACTCAGATTATTCTAGAGAAGCGTTCTCGATGTTTGCCAGCTCATGTAGCAACGGACTCAACTTTTTGTACTGTATCATAAACTATGCATACAGTAACGGATTTGGGGAGCGGGGCTGAGGGTTCATGCCTCTCCCAAAGAGAGGAAAAAATTAACTATACCATTAACTATTAAATAATTTCGTCATACCTGAAGGAAAAATTTCAAACTACTTCTTAAAAAAACTCACACACGCAAAGCATATTTGAATAAGATCCATCTAGTTTTCTATGGGAGTAATATTGCAGTCGGCTGTCAGTGCAAAAGAATACATACAATTTGCGATTTTGGATTATTATAATATTTTGGGGAAATTACATAAGCATTAGTAGTTAATTGGCTCAAAGTGTTAAAAAAGATATTTTATCACCATATTCTAAGTGTATTAGTATCTAACATTTTTGTACTAAAAAGCAGATTAACTGGCTTTAAAGGTTCTTGAAAAACATTCAAAACGAACCTCAAGATTTTTTTATCGAAAATTTTATTGGGGGGGGCAGTTTTTACTTTTTTCGCCCCTCCTAAAACTATTTCTATGTCCACTTCTGCCTGTGTACCCCAAAGAAAACATTTTAGCTTTATTAAAATGTGTTAGGTTACTCGAATTTCAACTCTAAAGCCTTGAAAGTCTGATTAACAACAATCTTTATTATAATGGACATTTCATTACGAATTGTTTTTTAATCAAACATAAACTTAAAAACATCTAGAGAAATAATGAGTGTGAACGCAAAGCTTGTTTTGTTGGTTCTTTTTTTTAGAGCAAAGTTAATTAATATTTAGCTCTAGCTTGGTTAAATATAATCGCAAATCATATCAGCATTTAGCTTGTTTATATTATTGTTCTTAAGGTAGACTCAAAAACCCTTCTTTCCAGAAGTAAGTGGTCGTAAACCACAGTATGTAAGTTACAGTAATGTCTGCGAATGATTTGATACATTTCTCAATACCAGTCCTGAACTTAAGTACTGCGATAATTTTATTTCAATGTAGGGTCCCACAAATATTGCTTGAACTTCTGTCATAATTAAATTGAAACATTAATTTTGCCGGCACCTTGTCTAGAGGGATCAAAGAAATCTGAATCGGATGGTGTGGTCCCGGGTTTGAACCCCGGTGAGAGCATGGACGAACTTTCTCTCTCCTGTCCTTGTCCTTCCTTTGTGTGAATGTGTTGTTGTGTCGTGAATGGATGCCTACCCTATAAACGGGTCTCTGTGGCACATGTATGCACTGTGGAATTCGGACCTCACACCAAATTACGGTACAGTTGGAAAGTTAAGCAGTCCTCTCCAAATTGCCAGCTTAGCTGGCACAAGACAACAATAGCAACAACAACATCATTAACTTTGTACACTTTTTGGAGTTAACCGGGTGACTTTTACATATTTTCGCCTATCCCAGGGGTAGGTGTAACAATAATAGAGAATCATTGAATTACTGCAATTAGTGCAAATAAAAAAGTTTGTTTCATTATTTATTTCAAAATATTAAAAAGTAGAAAAAGGAAGTCTTCATTTCCCTTACTCGAAAAAATTTACGTAGACTACATCGCACAAGAAATACTGTAGTGCGATATGTTGAAAAAAACTTTTGTAGAAATAAATTACTAATAATTCTTATCAATTTAGAGCATGTTATTAATTTCTAATACTAGCAGTGGATAAAATTTTCTTCGTTGTGTTTTCAATCTTTTTGTTGTAACGTAAATGAGAGGAGAGGAAAATAATTTTTACATATTTTCGTAGTTTGATGTACAGAGTTGATCAATAGAAGCCTCATTTCCATACAGTTTGATGCAAGGACGCATACAAGAGAATGGCTCCCTTAACCCATTTATGCCCAAGTTTTTTTAACATTTTTTTTTTCAATTTTTATCTGCTTAAAACTCTTACTTGGAATGGTTTACATACATTTTAGGCTTAAAATAGTTCGCCGTTGCCATATTTATTAAGTTATTCAACGTCCTGTTTATGGGATATTTTGCAGATATGTGAGCAAAATACGACCTTACTTGACTTTACTTTTGCAAAGTAACATTACAGAAGGCATCTGTGATCAATTTTAAGCAAATCATTTTAAAATAGTTTGATTTTATGAAAAATAAGTTCGCAAAAAAAAACTTACTTTCTGTGGCTACCCATGCTGGATCGTTGCTTGACTGATTTGTCTGAAAATAGCTGTCAATAAATAAACTCTTGTGTCCAAATAGTGGCTCTAACTGGTTTTCTCAAAAAGGACTATTTAACTTGTGAAAAACAGCTTTAGTAAAATGATATACCCATTATAGGTTTTTGTATGATGTAACTAACAAGCGTCCCGTTTTTAGGCTACTGATCATAAATGGGTTAAAAAACTTGGCAGCGACAATGTTTCGGAATTGAAGTCCTAAAATCGGAAGTATATTCCACCTTTGATGATGTTAGTGAAAGGTGTGAGGTTTAGAGTAATTTTTTGAAACTGAAGTTTCAAAAACTGAAAATTTTACCTACCTCTGACAATGTTAGGAGATGTCGAAAACTTTCGCCCAGAATCATTTAGAAATTGAGGCTCTAAAAACGCAATTTTCAATACATTTGGTAGAAGACAAAGGAAGGAATACGTTCGGAGACCACCTGCTTGCCACTCCTTATCTAAATATTTATATTTTATCAATAAAATAGTGTGCCCCCCCCCCCAAAGCATGTGCGGTGAATCAGATGAGTACTGTGAGGTAAGTAAAAAACTGAATCGCCACCTCCTTGGAAAATTTCTGGATCCGTTCTTGGTTTGATGATGATGTACCGACCTTTTTTATGACTTACTAAATTAGCAGATAAAAAAAATAAAGAATGAATAGTGATACCTGAAAAGTTTACAGTTTATAAAGTTCAGAATAGCATCATCTACCTGTAAAAATATGTAAGACCATATCTCTATCTTACTACTCTCTAATACTTGAGTAGACCGACCGATGAATAAACACCTACAGTAAATCAACAACTAGTTGTTGTTGTTTTTTAATTGAAGGTTTCAAAAAGCGTTCTTTTTTTAAGAGGAATTTGTAGTAGCAACTTCTTTTTAAACATTTTTAAAAGAGAACCACTAGAAAATGCTCTGTTTGTGTGCACTGATTGGAGTAATGCATTCACCAAGTTCATGTGCATTTTTTCATTTCGACTTCCAAAAAAAAAAAACAAACTAAACCGTAAAAGCTCTCCCAATGTTCAAAATAATAACGCATATCAAATAAGATGTTTTTACTAACAAATACCAAATGCAGAAGTTTTCGACGATAATTACAGTTTTTTGAAAATGAAATTGTGCTTAAAAGTTTTATTTCACTGACTGGTCTACCCCGTAACCAAAGATAACATCTTGTCAACACTGTAAAATATAGACGTTGTTTTTGCAGTACAATACAGCTAATTTTACAGTAGTAAACTGTAAAATTGCTAATTTTACAATAGTAAACTGTAAAATTGCTACTTTCACAGCTTATTACAGTGTATTTTACAGTTTTAAACTGAAACTTCTGCTGCCAGTATTATGCTGCTGTTTTTACAGTATAGTACAGCTACTTTTATGGTAAAATTACTAATTTTCCAGTAATCAACTGTAAAGTTGCTAGTTTTATAGTAATAAAATGTAAAATAGCTAGTTTTACAGTTTATCAGTGATTTTACAGTTTTAAACTGGAACCTATGCTAGCAGTATTATACTATAAAAACAACCCCTATTTTACAGTGAACGGTAGCCAATCTTATGTAAAATAAAAACGCAGAATTTATTTTAATTACCTTTTGTTCTACTGTTTTGTTATTTTTTATTAATTTTTAAAAATAAAATTATTTTACTGTTGCTTTAGGCTTAACATTTATTTCAGAGAAAGTCTAATTTCATTTCCCTTGAAACCCCGAAATGAAAAATTGATCTTTTCAAGTATAAAGCGGTAGAAACGTCTGCAAAAGAGATTTGCAGAAAACTCTCTAATGATCAATTCGTTTATCATGATTGTTTTTTTTACTTATATTATCATTGTTATTATTATTGTTATCAATTCTGGTTCGCCTTCACACGAAATTGCCATTTTTTACTGCTCCTCGTTCTTCCTTTTTCACGCCCTCACTTTAAATTCCTCCTTTTGGAACAGCAATTAATATCAATCAAATCGTCGAAAAGGTGGGAACAGTGTGTCATTGGATTTCTAGATCCAAATTAATCATAATTACTTTATTATTAATTTAAGAAAGAATGCAAAAGAAAGTGGAAAAAATTAAGTAATGAGAGAACGTCAAAAAGTATTTAAATTAATAACGGAACCTTTCTCTTTTTGGAAACAATTCATTTTTTCCCCAATGCCGTTGTCATAATTTCTTTCATCTCCTATGACAACATGCTTTCCGACAAAGGCGCCGCCTAACGACTAATTAAGAGGATATAAAAGTTCGGAAATAAAAATTAATTTTGAAGCTTTTAGAAAGGTGTCCTAAACTTTTGAATCGGTAATTGGAATTACCTCAAATTTGTTGCTTCTTAAATTGAAATTCAATCTCCAGTTTTAATGCAGTTTTAAGTATTTCTTTTTACTTTCGCTCTTGACAAATCTTGTTAAATAACAAGTTCGGCCTTTTTTTTTCCTTTACTTTTAAACTTGTTAGTCTTCTTAGTTTTCATAGATACTTTTCCTTTCAGCCGAAAGTGCTATTTTACTGATGAAAAGATTATGAAGGCGTTTCGATTTTTTGCATCTTTGGGTAATATATTTGGCAATAATGTAGACAAAGTTTTAAAGACTAGAATCTTATTGGGTTATTTTATTGTTAGTAGATATTTCTTACTACAATTTCATTGTAACTTAAATTAATTGAAAATTATTTTTCTTTGATCTCAAAAGAAAGGAAGTATCAAGAATGTGACATCAATGTTCAGTTATTAAAAATATTTAATTCCGTTTTCCTTCCTTACACGTGAAAAAGCAAAAGAATTTTTTCAATTAAGTGGTCTATAAACAAATGATTTGATGTGTTTCAACTCAAAACGACGCTAATCGTAAACAAACATTAAAGGTTGAGCTACTAAGTTAACATAACAAAAAGACACAAAATATACATTGTAAACATAATAACATTGTTAAATTTGCCCAATTAGCAATAGGAATAACAGAAACTTGTTGGGGGTTGGGACAAAAAACTTATTTTAATGCAAAAAAAAAACATTTTATCATGTGAATTAAAGTTTTTAAACTCAAATGATGCTAATCCAAAAATCCTGAATTCAATTTTGAGCTTATTATTTTCATTTTATTCTTGTATTAGTTGTAAATTTCGAAGACAACAGATACCCCATGTTCGGTTCTTTTACACTGTGTGTGTGTGTGTGTGTGTGTGTGTGTGTGTGATTTGTTTTCAATACGAAATACCTCATTAAAAGAAATTTATTTTCCCATTTTGCAATATTCATATTTAAAACAAAAATACGCATCTTAAAATATTTTTTAAGCAATTGAATTCATTAAAAAGGTGCATGTACTCAGACGCGTGTAAAAATATTGAACTTAGCAGGAACATCACGTCATTATTTTCATTTTATTCTAATTTGTATTAGTCATAAACGGCAAAAACAAAAATTACCAGTGCTTTTACAATTTATGGTGTGGATTGTTTTCGATTCGAAAGGCCTCATTAAGACAAATTCATTTGCATATTTTGCACTATTAATAAAAACAAAATTAAACATCTTAAAATATTTTTAATGCAATTGACTTCATCAAAAAAGATGCATGTACTCAGGGCCTGATTACTGAATAGGCCAACTAGGCCGTGGCCTGGGGCCCCCACACAATTTAGGGGCCCCCAAATGGGTAAACTTGCTGTAATTAATGTCTAAATTTGTTTTATCCTATGCCTAAATCGTTAAGCCTCAGTACAGGAGGCCCCAAAAAAGTATTTGGCCTAGGGCCCCGTGATATCTTAATCGGGCCCAGCATGTACTCACACGGATGTAAAAATATTGAACTCAGCAGTGACATAACGTCATGATTTCCTTCCCACTTATATTGCACACAAAGCAAGCGATATTGCCCCTTCTTTTATGCCCTTACTTCCAGGCCGTCCGTGTCACATTTAGTCACGGCGCTTATCGCTGCCAAAGAAAAAGAAATAATCATGAAAGGCCACAAAATAGCGCTGTCATTTCGGCTATCGCAAAATGAACGATATGAGTAGAATAGTTGGCTGTTTCTGCGTGAGTTTCGATTCCATTTTGTGGACGTCATTCGTGTTAACTGAGCTGTCAGTCTTCGAAAGATACTAAAATGTTTCTCTTTACACTGTTTTGACAGAGAACTTATTTTATTTTTTTACAAGGTCAAGGTTATCCATTTATGTAAAAATATGTAAAACGACTTCCTTTTCAGTTCTTTCAAGGTTATCGACGGTTTTTAATAGATTTTTAAGTAAATATAAACTTTGCTTTAAATTAATAAATGCACGATAATAGTTTCTTTACTTCAAACACTTCAATTAACGTGACTAGTTGAGTTCGTAATTTATGTATAAAATATGTCAAATGACTTTCTTTTCATGTAGTTTTTTTTTTCTTTAAGGTTAATGGCAATTTTTTCTAGATTTTTAAATAAATATATACGTTGCTTAAATTATTTTTTGCACGGTAATCGTTTCTTTACTTCAAACACTTCAATTAACGTGATTAGTTTATTTACAAATTTATTTATAAAATATATGTAAAACAACTTTCTTTTCATATAATTCTTTCTACGTTAACGACGATTATTTTTTTTTATTATTATTAAATGAAGGGCCAGAGGAAAAAAAGATGATAAGTCACTTTTTCGTCAATTTTGAGATATTAACGCTATCTAGCGGCTATGAATTAGTAATATCATCTGGTAGAACAAAGAGGGGGGGGAGATGAGAATCGATCGAAATGTGCATAAAAACTCTATTAACTACAAAAGGAATTACGAGAAATCAAACTTTGTTCTTCGTTTTTCTCAAAATCGCTTTTTGGTGACTTTCATCTTTTTTCCCCTTGGCCTTTCAAACATAAACTCTGCTTAAAGCTAATAAATTCTCCATAACCGTTTTCCCCTATTTCAAAGACTTCTTTTCACCTGCTTAGTGTATTTATTTGTGCATATTCTTTAATAACGGAGCAGTAGAATTTTTTGTGCAAAACAAATTATTGTGAAATTAATAGTAGGGGAAAGGGGTGGACCTAGTTCAGGTATGTACCCTGAACCACCCTGTCTTGCGATACCCCTACGATGCAAGCATGACAACATTGATGTATATTTTTGCTTTTCGC
This sequence comes from Uloborus plumipes, assembly GCA_038373865.1. Classification (NCBI taxonomy): domain Eukaryota; kingdom Metazoa; phylum Arthropoda; class Arachnida; order Araneae; family Uloboridae; genus Uloborus; species Uloborus plumipes. Next base: position 86,554 of record JAXGGA010001489.1, on the reverse strand, counting down.
ATCATGTGACACACACTTACTTTCCATTGACAAAAAAGGTTGCAGTGAACTGATTTTTCTACCTCAATATGGGGTACCTCAGGTTTAGACTTCCCCTCTAGATTTGATACTTCAGTATTTATCTGTCGTAATTACACACACAGAGTGCACCTCGTGGGCAGATTTTCAGAACTGTGCTGTTCAGGGATGTGACTGGAATAGCAACAATAACGTTCTACTGATTTTAACCAATAATTACGATTTTAAAAAACCTAAAGGAAAGAGTGGCATTTTTAACACGCGATTTAAGTTAGTCACATTTAAGATCTTTGATGTAAACAATGACAGTTCAGATATTTGGTTGATTTATCTGATTAAAAAATAAGAGAACACTTCAAGAAAGGCTATTAACCTTGATTTCGGTCATATTGACTTGCTGTTAGTACGTCAGGGGATGGGGCAATACGCATTTTACATTTTAGTAAAATTTTGCCCAACTAGTACACGTAAGGAGGATCTAATGAGAGTCGTAAATTTACACTTAACTCAAATTGTTAATTTGCTGACTCACATTACTCACACATTAATCAGCCCAAATACCGTATATGAGATTTAATTACTCCATGAAAAATAACCAAGAATTCAAAGTTTTTAAAATTTGTTATTGTTGTTTGATATACTGAACATTTTTTCATAATGCCTCAGTAAATGTCGAGTACATTAGCTTGTAGAGTATATGTGTCTGAAAAAAATCTACATATTTATATATGAAATAGCATTTTTTTCCTAGAAATATCGTGTGATTTCAGTAAATAAGATTACTTTCACAAAAGAGACATTATTGTTTGAATCATAATTCAGAAGAATGAAGAAGATAATGCAAATTGTTTTTTAATGGTGTATGATAGGTAATAAAAATAACTTTTACACGTTCATAAGCAGGCTTGATTAGTTCTAGATAAATGTTTACCAAATGTAATTTTGAAAATCCGACATTTCTATTTTAATTCCTTTATCATAAACCCAAAGAGCATAAATTACTTTTAATGTTGATTTTGCTATCATTAACACTAGACTTAGATGTTGAGTTTAATTAACAACCACAAGCATAGACGACAAGAAAAGAGAAGAGAATGAATCTTTATTCTTACTAAAAATCAAATTACCTCAATCACAGAGTGTACGCCCTAATTTAACTATAGGCTTCTGATAATCTTAATTAATGACCTGAACCAGCAGGTAGTCAAGTTTTTTTTATTTTTAGAAAAGAAGTTTCTTTTCCAAGGAAACCGCCTACGGACAGAAAAAAAAAGATAAAAGTAGGAAGAAACAACGCTGAGAGGATTCACTTTTCGGCTTGTGATGGATATTACGCTGACTCATAAAGGGAGTCAACTTAAGGGGTATGTCAAACGATTAATAATATGCAACCCCTCTCTTCAAGCCCCTTGCCCTACCCTTAGGGTCTTGAGGGGCCTAAGCGTGTCTGCAATTATGGAGGTGTGCCCCTAAAAGGCTTGATTCATTTTTAATGTAGTTTTTCCCACATGGCTGGAAAAAAGCCAGTTTCTTTTTACACATAATCATTTTGAATTATTTAATATTTACCTGCCATTTTGCATATGTCTTTAGGCTCGGAATGCGGGGGAGGGTGAAGAAACGTGATAAGGTGTTTTTTTGATTTACTTAATGTGAGTAATTCGAGTGTCATTTCAGTGTGATGAATTGATGATAAGATTGCAGGATGTCTGTGCGTGAATATTAACGTAAATGTCAGACAAGCTGGGCATTTTCGGGGCAAAAAAAAAAATACCGCACATTTGAAAATAATTTTTATGGCGGATTATTACCGAACTTGTAAAATAATCTCTCAAAGGTAATCGTCATAAGAGCTTCAAAAAATGTTCTTTCGACCAAATGGCAGTTGCTCTTAATTATTATTAGTTTTCGCCAACTGCATATCAAAAAAAGAATCGAAATACAATACCAGTGAAAGTTATTACAAGTTTGAAAAATACAATCTTTTTTAAATGAAAACACTTTAAAAAAATTTTGAAAAACACTGATTTTAAACATAAATGTGGTTAAAAAAAAAAGGAAGAGAACGAGTGTAGTGAAGCTTGGCACCGTGAAGTACTTAACGTGGGGGTGGAAAACCTTGTGGAGTATATGCCTAAAAGAATGACTACTGTGATAAAAGCTACTGGTGACTTTAAAACACATAAAATGATTTTCGGTTTAGGGGAGACCGAGGCTATTTGGCATAAGGGGTACATTGGCACTGTGCCTTTAATTTCTAGTGCACAGTGCCCACAGCGCTGTCGTCGTGATGAGACATCCAAGCAACCTCCTGCGTCATCCACAACAGTTTTAGTGTCTTGCTAGCGTGCGTTAGAAGAATATGAATTTTTTTGTGTTTTTCTTTCTGATGAGTAAATTTTTTTTACGATTTGATTTCTGTTTTTCAGCACCCTTTTTAATTTTTTATTCAAGTACTCCAAGCTATGGGTGGATACAGTAACCAATAGCCTGGGGATTGATGCAGTTACTGGATTCCCAGTCGTTTGTATTCTGGGCAGAGCCACCATGTTTTCCAGAAAAAGCCTTTGGGGCTAATTGGCATTTTCAGCTTGGGGTATCTTGGCATAAGCAAGCGATCTATGCCAACTTACCCCACCATGATGTTGGCATAACATCGCATAGTTATAGATACATACACAGACCTCCCTGCTGTCCCTTCTACTAGTACGGGTAATGCTGGTGTTGAAAATGTTCCTACTACTAGTTGGAGGTAGTGCTAGTGTTAAAAATGTCCCTATTGCTAGCTTTTAAAGGAATCAATCCCCACTAATGCAACCCGCTTCTCGGAAACACGTCGACTTGTGACCCCTACAAACAAAAAGCCTTTTCCAAAAGCAGATCCACGAAAACAGACAACCAGAGAAAAAAGAAGAAGCAATGTACAATCCGAACCGACACTCCAGTTGAAAAAGGACTGGCAAAAAAAAGCTGAGAAAATAAAATAAAAACATTTTACGTTGAAGGGACAAAGAAAGAAAACAAAAACCATGACTACGAAATCAAAAAATATTGCAAAGAAACGTTCAACGACGGAAGATATTAGTAGCACTGAAACTGATGAGCTTTTCTCTGATGATACACTGTATGCTGATAGTGAGGATAGATATGCTTTCTTGTTTCTTCAGTATAATGATGAAAATATAAAGATGAGCCATATCTACTGGATCTAGTCTGCCCCAACCTTCCTACAAAGCCCCCACCTGCATATGAGACAACAGTAAATGCTGCTGTTGGAGCTAATTAGGTGAGTATGGGGTAGTGAAGTATGAGACCCGCAAATATCCAGGGAAAATACTTAAAGTAGATAACGAGGACTTTTCAGTCTCTGCTATGGCGAAAGCTAAAAGTATTGTAAGTGACCAGAGCTACCCGACGCAATCTGGTACCCCAACAACAAACTTCTGGTGACGATTACCTCTCCATTTAGATGAGTAAGGACCCATCTTTTGCAGCCGACATGAAATATTTCGAACCTACCTACAATGCTCATACATGTTTTTTTGACTTTGTTTTGGCATATCACCTCATAATCTATTAAAATAAATATTTAAAAAATAAAACATTTTTATATTGCTGCTAATTTATTCTTTCAAACAATGTTATGCCAACATACCCCGATGCATCTGCCAACTTACCGGACTCGAGGGTAAGTTGGCACTGTTGAGTAGCCTTCGAAGAATATTTTTCACGAGATTCCCAGTGAATTTTAGATGATATTCTTAGTGGTTTATTGTAGCCAAGATGTTACCCTAACAGAGGTATAAATTATTTTTACCATAAGTACAACAGAAAAAATTAGAAAAATCGAGAAGTAAAAACTATGCCAAATAGCCCCGGTCTCCCCTAATTACACAAAGGTAATACATTTTATTCAAAACTTAATTACTAAAAAACTCGAAACTGCTTGTTTCTTCTTATTTTTCTTTTTCTTTTTTTCCCCACGGAAATCAAACTAGACCTAAACATTTTTCAAAAAATAAGTTTTTTTTTCTTTTTCAATAACTTAATCAGAGCTTGTTTTTACACTAAATTAACGCATTGATATTGGAAAATATTGGTTGAGTTGACGAAAATACTTTTCTAGTTCTCACTAAAAAAAATATTTTCTTATTTCCTTGTTCTTATGCTTGACAAATGGTAGATTTGTTAATCTTGTAATACTTTTGACCAGTAGTGTAAACAGATAGATGGACATAAAATACTTTTAACTGCCGAGAAACGTTTTGAATCGTATTTAATGCACGTACTAAAAAGTTAAAGTTTTAATGAATAAAATATGTATCTATTTTTAGTTATGAAAAGTTTGAAGGCGTTCATGGCTACTTCAATTCAAAGCATATTTTATCACTATACCTTTAAAGCTTCTTCATAGTAAAAAATCAAAGGCAAATGTTGCTAGTATTTTCTTTCAACAAAACCAAAGTGGTGGGTCAGAGCCCACCACTTCCCCTACAGTAATCAAAGCATGAGAGACAACTGGATAGTCCTCTCCTATAATGACCTTAAAGCTCACAAATGCATATTAAATCTATTAAACTTTCTTGAAACCAACAGGACTCTGCTCTTCCCTGACCTAAACTAAAATTCACCCTTAATCACTCTTTCTTTTGTTATGCATGACATCTTCTGATTAAATTTCTCTCACTTACCCTTTTTATACATTTATACAATCTTCCGTCCAACACGTGATCTTAGCATATAATATTTTTGCGCACACCTTTTCTTTCACTTAGTGAATTTGCCTTTATTTTTTTTTTTTTATTTTTTTTTTATTATTCTGTTTGTTTCGTACTGTCATCTTTCATTCTTCTCTGCGTTTTTGTAAGTCCTTTGTCTTGCTGTTTTTGTATTGTACCCTGTTATTTGTGTTGTACTATTTTTATTGTATGTAATGTTTTGGTGTCTTGAATAAATTTGGACACCGACTCTGACTGCCGGCTTACGAAAAGACCCTGGCAGTCAATCTACGGCAGTCGGTAGGTGCACTCTTTCAACAAAACAAATTAATTTTAACTTTTGATAGTGAAACTACACAACTTATTTAACACAATACGCAGCTGTATCTGCTAGCCATTCTCTCTGCTAAAAGAAATGTTTTACTTAGTAAAAGTACTATTATTTATTTAAGTGCTATTTTTGCAATAAAGGTCCCTGTGTTTCTGCTAAAGTTGTCATTCAAACATAGAAATGGTATTATCTATTTGATAAAATATTCAAGCTTATTAATATGTTTACTACTAAATTTAACTTTGAAACGAAAATTACGTCACCAACTCTTATTTTTCAATTCAAATGTATCCCGACATAAAAAAAACCTTGAAACAGGTAAAAAGTAAACAATCTAAAAAAATCAAGCATAAAGAATAACCTTCAAATACAAAACGAGCAACTAATATAACGTACAAAGACATATGCCGAACTTTTGAAAAAATGGAATGGAAACTATCATAAGTTTATTAAAAAAAAACAGGTACATTTCTTCGCTTATTAGAAGATTCCCAAAAATTGGGAACTAAAGAGGGAATTTATTTTTGAGAAAACCTACATCAATCTGCTATAAGCATCACTAAAATAGCTACTATAAGTATCACTAGAATTGTTTACTTGATGCCTTTGAAAATAACTGATTTACAAAAATTAAAAATAAATTGAATAAAGGATATTTTTCGACTTATTAATCTGTACCTTATTAGCCGCTATCAAAATATTTGAAAACAATATTTTTCATCCTTCTGATAGCATGTCCAAATTTTCTACTATTGAGTTGTTTTTTAAGCCAATAGGCGTGGAAGTCAAATTGGGGTAGCATGTTTTCTAAGCCACTATGTACTACAATATTATTTTTAAAGAGAGTAAATGTAAGACAGTAGATGCAAAAGTCACGGAGGCTATATGTCTTCTAAGGTGCCATGTACTACAATATCATTTTTATAAGCTGTTATTAATGCTTAAATAAACAAAATACTTATTCTACTTCATATATCGTAAATATTACTCAACGGCATCATTTATGTTGGAAGAAACATTAGTTATTAGGCTTGTACAGGTCGAATCTATTTTTATTCATCCGTACAATTTGATGATTAATGTAAACACCATCTTTTATATAAATACTAACGTAAGAGATCTGTGTTTATGTAAGTCAGCATTTGATGCCCTTGAAAATGCATGAACTACTAAAGGTTAAGATGACATTTCTCTCAAGTTTTAGCGAAATCTTCTACAGATATCAAAGAAAGATATTTTTGCAATTTCCTTCAACAAATAAGTATTCCTGCCCAAACTTTTACGTTCTAACCAAACAGAAGACAACCAGTAAAAACTGAATCCTCCTCGTTACCAGCAGGCATATTCCTCCTCTCCAACCTGTTCTTCTAATCCCAGAGGAAGGCGGAGGACAAGGGGGAGACTCGACAAACGATATCGCTGATTGTTGCAGACGACGAAAAGCGAATTAGCCCAATCGCCAGGGGTTCCAACCCGGAGCTCTCCCGTCTCCAAGCGTATCCAAATGCAAATAACCCTTTGAGTACTACTCGGGTTTGTGGGCTCGCCTCACGAATTGGCCAATTTAATTATAAAGAGAAACCTGCGACGCAAATAGTTTTCCACTGGGGTCAAATTATTGCCTGTGGGAGATTTCTCTCTTTCTTTGCTCTTCCGTCTGAGAGTTTCTGCTTTTAATGATCACGGCACGGCTGCTTTTGTGCGGACATACTTGAGTGGAGATTGGATGTGTCCTCGTTAGACGGTGTCGCAGGACACACTTTCTTAATGATTATGGTCCCGAACGGAGAGCTGTTGTAATAAATATTACTTAATTAACCCGGAAATAAAATTTTAACAGGCGCATTCATTTCATCGGACTTCTGCAAATAAATAATCATTGAAGTCACACGTTCTTTTCATGCATACGTTTTCAATGTCTGGTTTAGGTAATTCTCTGTGTTTATTTTTTGCAATGAGCACCTAAAGTTCGATTCCACAATTTATAACTAAAAAATTTTTAAAACATTGGCTGCTCTCTACTGTAATAATAGTAATGTAATAAAAGAAAAACTATTGTAATAATAGCCTGGTTTTAAACACCAATACGCGTTTTCTCAACCGGAAAGTTTGGTGTATACAGAAAGATCATCTACAAATAGATAGGTAGATCTCAAAAAGAAAATTAACAGAGTTAAAATACGAATTACAAAATAGTAGTAGCAATAATAATAATTATTATTATAACATTATAATGAAATTAATGGTAGTATTTATAAGAATAATAAGAAGAATGTTAATAGGAGGAATTAAGATAAAGGTAATAGTAATAGTAATAATGGTAATAATAACTATAATGATAACAATAACAGTAAATAAAAGTTATCATAAATATAATAATAATAATAACAGTAACAATAGTTATAATAACTATTATGACAATAGAAAGTAATAAAAGTAATTATGAATATAATAATAAGAAAAACAGTAAGAAGAGTAATGATAATTGTAATAATAATAATAATAAAAAGGGAAATAAAAGCAATTTTAATATAATAAGAATTGAAACAGTGATAATAGGAATGATAACTATTATGACAATAGTAACAGTAATAAAAGTAATTAAAAAAATAAGAAAAACAATAATTATAGTAATGATAATTTTAATATAATAATGATAAAAAGAGTAATAATAGCAATGATAACTATAAAAAAAATAATAACACTAATAATAGTAATGATAACTAAAATAATAGCAGTAACTAACAATAATGATATTGGTGTTCATGACGAGGATGACGGAGGTGGTGATGATGATGATGATAAACACGATTGAGCAGTGGGCAAAAGCACTCATTTGCAACATTGGTAAAGCATCAAGATTACTCATATTCAAAATAGAAAAAAAATAAAATATAAAACCCTTTCATCCTCATAAACAAAGATAAAACAAACGTATGCTGTTTTGTTTTTATTTCTTCTAAGCCAAATAAATTAGTGATATTTGAATTAGTGGTATTTCGTATGCATGATTTCTGTACCTCAGAACCAGACTAACGTAAGTCCATTGTCGTCATTTTTCGGTAGAGGGGAAAAACGATTGTCGAATTCATCGTTTTTCCCCTCTACTGAAAAATGACGAAAATGGACTTACGTTAGTCTGGTTCTGAGGTACAGATTTTTCGTTCTTTATTCTTTTGAAATGATTTTTTCAAGACTTGTGGATATTCAGCAAATAAAAAAAGTGATGAAAAATCAACAAGTGTTTAAAAACTGAAAATTATACAAATTACAAAGCATCTTATTCTTTTCTGCGAGTTGTTTTTCCCCCTTCCATTCTTTTATTCAATCAAAATATGCTACGAACGATAATTCTAGAATTACAACAGATGCATCTATAAAAATAATTGCTCGAAAAACTATTATAAAAATTCTCTTTTAATAATGCACTCTGTTGATATTATGTACAATACTAAAATAAACTGTTCTTAAAGAAATCTATCAGTGAAGATGCTTAGTAATAATTAAGAATTCCATTTGAAATGTTGCCATTATTTTTAACAATAGAATTATTTTACAAGTTAAAATCTATAAAACTTGTACATAGACTGCTAGAATTTTCTCGATTGTATTAAATTTTAAAATATAAAATTTTAACTAGAAGTTCCAAGAAAACTTGATCGCTAAATAAGTCTGAAACGAATGCAAATAACGTATTGTAAACGGGGATTTTTTTCTTTAAGTAAGGAAACTAATTTATTTTATGGTAATCCACATCTAATTTGGCTCGGAAATTCCATATCTCGTGTAAACATTCCCCCGCTGGCACTCACGTGGCAATGTTTTACCTTTTTTTTTTTGTAGTTCTATAAATCCCCATAAGGTAGCGTACTCGAGCTCTGGAGTTATGAATAACAGCTTAGATATTTTGTCTTCAAGAGTTTTTTTTTTTTTTTTTTTTTTGAAGTAATTTGTCGCAATTTTTTTAGTAGTATTTGTTTAACTTTTTTCTTGTCCACTAACATCGATGAAAAATGGAGGGACTTGAATTGAAAATATTATTGTTCAAAGTAAAATCTTTCGAATTTACTGTAACATAATGCGTGATAATTACAGAGAATGAATTGTGTATCAATTGTATGTTAAACTTAATAGTTATATTCTCGTTTAAGTCATCGGTTAAGTTTGGTTTTAAAAAGATACTTTAACTCTTAAAAAAGAAAATTTCATTTTTTTTCAATTTCTATTTCTCTCTCTCTCTCTCTCTCTCTCTCTTTCTCTTCTTTTTTTTCCCATTAATAATTTACTTGCGTACTTTTTGAAACGAAACACTAAGAACATATTACAAATTTTTGTAATTTTGGGAGCAAAAAAAAAAAAAACTTATCGCCGCTGGTTTTAGATTTTCCATTAAAAAAATAAATTTGGAGTCTAAGACGATCTAAAAAAGGATACGGCTGATCTTAGAAATTGATGTTGAAGTACGGGAAACTAGGCTCATATGGTTCAAAGCAAACTTCTTTTTTCCATGGCTCTTAAAACATATTATCTGCAATATCCTTCTAAAGCGTGGTTTTAGAAAGCAAAATAACTTCCAAAAATATTTATTTTTTAAATAGATGTATCAGTGAAAATCACTAAATTTTTGTAACTTAAAACTTCAACCCGTTTATTCAGCTCTAACTCAACGAGAGACTCATACCACTTTTCCAAAAGAAATCAGAAGCAACATGCTTTCCAAACTACGCCTTAAGCAAATGAAAATTCGGCTGCTGGAATACTGGAAATTGAAAACCCGCTGCATTGGAGGAATAGTTTCAATATTGGCTGCTGATTGTTTTCACCGTTGAGGTTGTATTCATTAACTGCGTCAGCGGTTGCTAAACCTTAATTTAAGGCCTCCACTAAAATTAGTTGGCTCGAACTTCTTTCCATTTAAATGCTCAGAATAGAATACAAAGGCTAATCAATTTAAGAAGTTCCTGGAATTCGGATCTTTTTGTGCCGCACTTGGGACAAAGCTTGTTATGGAACATATTTAATTCAAATTCGAAGAATTTGGATGCGTTACTTAAAGCAACAGTTTCAAAAGGAATCCAAAAGGAAATTCTTTTGAATATTTTTATCTGATATCCGTATTAAATTTATTCAGTAAATCTTTAGATGCATAAAATGTTAATGTTTAAAAAAAACTGTTCAAAGAATAAATTACTTTTCGAGGAAATAAACTTAATAGCAATTCTTTAATGCTGTTTGGATCTGTTAGAAGTAGCTATGTTAGAAACTTTTAAATAGCAATTCAAATAACTCATTATTATTGCTTTTTTTTTCTGGTGCCGGTTCTTAGAGTTTTCTAATTAAAAAACGCGTTTTTTTCCAATAGGTGCCCCCCCCCCCCCAGGGACGTCATTTCAAGTTTTTCCAGGGGGGGCAAAGGGTCCAAATACAATGCAATTTCACCGGAAAACATCAAAAAACACGCCCACTTATATGTAAATACATTGATTTCTCAAAGCCAGGGGGGGGCAATTGACCCCCCTGCCCCCCCCCCTAAATGACGGGCCTACCCCCCCTCCCCGAAATTATACCAGTAGTACATGTATGCCAAATTTCAAGAAAATCTGAGATGTGGAGGTTAAAAATTGTATTTTTCTCTGTTGGCGCAAGAAGTGATCCTGAATATTAACGATTTTGAATAATATGTATTCCCATATGAAAAGAGGAAGTAGACTCATTCCTATCTCGTGCAAAATTTGTGTGAGAAAAGGGGAAAAAAGGCGTGTGAGATATTTCTCGATTCTCGATCACCCAATTTAGGGTAACGTAATTATATGGAGGCAATAAAACAAATGTGTTACTCATTTACAAAATACTTCATAGCTTCGAAATTTAAAAAAAAATACAAAAAAAAAGAATAGCTATTATTTGGTTTATTGTATATTTGTACTGAATTTTTAAATATAAAATTTCAGCTTTTACGCCTTTCATTGATGAAACGTCAAGCAATAAACGTACCATCCGTGGAACATCTCTTTGGTTCAATTTAAGTTCTTAAATTTTGGGTTCAAAGAAACAAATTTTTACCAAAAAAAAATCTCTTATTGCAAAAAAAAAAAAAGTCATACACGACATTTAAAAACCTAATTCTTAGTGAAAAAAATTAACACAATTTGAGCAACTTTTAAGTAAAATTAAATAAAATATTTGATCCAACAAAAAGCATGTTCCTTTAAGATTAAAAAAAAAAGAAAAGAAAATAGTTCAAGCTTTTTTTTTTTTTTTTTTTTGAAGTTAAGTAAAATGTTTTTACTTCTACGAATATTCCACTTCGCCAAATGTTATTTGTCCTAGCTGCACAAAAAGTTAAGTATAATGAGCAAAATGAATCGCTGAAAGTTTTAACGTTTTTATTAGATGTCTGTCTATAAAAACATGTCTAAAAAACCTGTTTAGCTTAAAATACGGATTACCATTAGATTTCCGTTCCAATGGCGATTTACAACTGACTAAATGCGGTAAAATTTTCCAAATTTATTTCTTCTATCAAAGAAATGCTTGCTGCAATGCCATCTACTGAGATAATCTTGATTACGCAAGAAGCTCTACATTTAATGCTGTTTTTGAAACTAAAAGAGAAGCGTTTCATTTTCTTCAAACTAAATTCCTAATGTTTAAAAAAATTGTTGTTATAGTTTCAGATTAAATCCCAGCTTATGCAAAAAAAATCTTTGCCACCTACGAAATTTGGATTCTAAAAGGTGCTTTATTTCATAAAATTCCAGACTTTTAATGTCTTATAACTGAAAAATTGAGCTAGTTATTATTGTGAATCTAAATCAACATTCCTTTTTCTCACCATCAAGCGTGATTTTATAACCTAAATACTCTCCTCTTCTGAAAAAAGCAACTAAGTAAGAAATCTAATAAATTCTTACTTAGTTGCTTTTTAGGTTGTTAGTTGAATTTCAAAGCTAAAAATTTCTGCTAAGAAATTTTCCATCTTAGTTTCATACTGAAAAAGAGCTTTCATACCTTAACTTAATTAATTGATTTGAAATGTAAATGACATAAGCATTTAGTAGCATAAACATTTGTTGCTCTCTCATATTTATTTTTAAAGACATTTCCTTAAGTATTTTTTTTTTTTTTTTTTTTCATAAGGCCAGCGTTTTACCTTCCCTTTTAATTTTCGCAAAAACAATGAAAACAATAGTTATTATAATGTTAGTTTCGTCAATAAATTTAACAAATAAATTTCAAGGTTGAACCTAAGCAATCATTATATTTGTGGATTTTGGGCATTTTAAGATTTTCAAATAATACAGGTTTTCGAAGAATTCTTTGATTCAAGTAAAATCACTAATTTAAAACATTTTCAAATGTTTTTTTTTCTTTCACTATACTTGTGTTATAAATTGTTTTTGAATTAGAGCATACAAACCTACGACATTTAGAGCAGATAATTGTAAATTTGATGAAATCCTCCCTTTATGGGCAGCACATTTACATTGAAACGAATGTGAATACCTTTTTTTAATAATAAGGAAAGTTAACAAGTAAATATGTTTTAATTTTAAAAAAGTTTCACCTCAAATAAATTTCAAAACGAAATATATGTATATATATACACAAAGTGTTTTTTTTTTTTTTTCATTCTAGAGATTATTTCTATAAGCTTGGTTCGCACTAAAAGGCATTAAAAAAATAAGTATATGATTTCTTGAGTACAGATTTAAAAAACTGCTGTTAATCTTAATAATATCGTTATACTTATATTTAGGTTAATTTTAAAGCAACCAAAAAATCTAAGTTAAAACTTTGAGAGATAAAATATAGGCGGTATAGTAAAAGCTATTCATTCAAAGCGGTATACCACCTACATCTTCTCTGAAATTTTTAATTTAAATTTTATTGTCTGCTTTAGCATTAACCCGAATATTACAATATTAAGATTAACAGCAATTTTGGAATGTTGTAATCAAGAAAGCATGTACTTTTTTCCCGTACTTCTTAGTGTGAAATGAGCTTATAGAAATAATCTTTAGAATTGAAAAACATTTTATGCGTTTTATTTGACCATTACAATCTTAAAGCTTTAGCTATTCATTATAAAAAAACAACTTTTAAATCTTGTAAAAAACGAAAAGTGGTTCTCTTTGCAACCCAGAGATGAAATGTAGATGATTTAATCCAAAATTCTCGAAACAACTTGATTAGTACTTTGGTCTTGCTCATGCCGGTAATATTCAAGATTTGTATTGCACCAACAAAAAGTCTCCCATGACCATCTATTTACTGTTTAATTCTAATTGCATGAAATTAAGAGTCGTATAATCGTGCTAAACTCAGTTAAACCGAAAAACTGCAAGCTGTAGCTCGTCTATTTGTACTTATTTCTGTAACTGTTGAACATCCATAGTTAAAATTCAAATCTAGATATAAAATTGGAGAGAAATTTGCAGCAAAATCATTACAAAAATATGAAAATTAGGTTAAAATTAAATGCTTAATGAGACTCTGACGACGTTCATTAACCCTTATAAAACTCTGTCATCATCAACACTATCAAACTTCAATCGATGACACGCTTATTGCAAATCGATGATCAAATTTAACAATCCCCTGTTGCTCGAGCAATTTCCCTTATTAATGCCTCCATCAGCTAACGCCCCGGCTGTAATTTTAAAGCTAATGACCACGGGTCGCGTAAAATGGAAAGGAATAATGTTATTAACCGATGATAGCGCGCCCGAAATTTATTCTCATTTGCATTGATGACAATCGGAAATTCTCTTGCCTGTCAAGCCTCGGTCTCGCGAGCCAGTAGATGGATGTTATGTTCTGGCTGAAGTATTGCTTAATCATGGCTCCTGATTCCTTGCTGATCGATCTGCGGATAGTTGCGTCTTTTTTTTTTCCTTCTTCCCTTATTCCATGAATTTCCCAATAAACCATCCGCTGTCGTGTTCGATTTCGAATGCTGTTCCTCATCAGGAAAGTAATAATTCTGATGAGTAATCTTTTTTGAAAATTGTCCTGCTTTTTTTGACTTGGAATGATAATTACTGACTTGTAAGATCAATTTGACGAACCGGGAAGTTGCTAAAAGGCTAATGATAACTAAGCAAATTTTCGCCCTTTTACTACATTAGTTATATTCGTTAAAACTTTACTGCAATTTCAGGTACAACTAAATTTTTATAGAACTTTACCATTTTTGTAAAATAACGCATTGATATTAAGAACATATTTCTATAGCTTCCCATCAACAAATTACATGCTTGGACTTCGAAGGAATTATTGAACGCGCTTTTATCCGGGAAAAATAAAACTAAAAAATGAGAAGTAAAATCTCCCAGTGTTATTCAAGTGAAATTCATCTGCACACGAGGACAAAAAACTTAATGCGAGGGAATAATCCAATTGTTACATTTACAAATTAAAAAAAAAATAACAAGAAGAAAAAAGGTAATAATAGGATAATGATCAGTGCATTGTTTAAGTCTTTTTAGAATATAACGCTTTTCACTCCTGTAAAAGAGCCAAAGTAGGATAAGTGTTTTTGTTTTCTTACTTGTTACACACATGACAGTGCATTATGAATGAGTGTGCAATTATTCCTCTTCCACCACTATTTACCATCTTTACTTCTCTTCTGTAATGGCTTTAATTTAATATTTATATTTCATCGGAGAAAGACTTCTAAACACTTTATTACCTAATTGCATTTAATTTCATCTTCTCCCCCCCCCCCCCCACCAGTCATTTGTGAACTCTCCCTCTTCCTTGGTATTACTACAATTGTAATACCAACTGTAATTTTTCCCCTTGGTATTACTACAATTGTACTGATGTTTACTTTTGATTTTGAGATTTACATATTTGCAGTCAAGATCGGTGTATCTATATGCAGCGGCTGCCGAAAAGGGAGCAGTTTTAAACTTCTAGATTGGTATAATTATAAATCTCTTTTAAAACGATCTTTGCATTGGAAAGTAATTGTTTCACTTCTTAATTGAAACTTATTTTTCATTCTTAACTACGTAAAAGAGTTTCAAAAATTATCCATGGCACAGTATACACAATGCTGGATTTTTCATATCATAAAAATGATTTTCCACATGAAAAATAATTTAAATCAATATAGTACTTTTTTTTCTTTCACGGGAAAAAAGTTTTGAAACAAAACAAAATCTAAATAAGAGCAAATATCTTTGTTTGTACATAAAATACTGTTTAAAATTTTAGAGTACACTTTTATCAATCTAATATGAAAATAACATTGTCTCCCCACAAATGCAACGTTCACATCGCTGGAATGAAAAACGCCATGAAGCTCGTGATACATAGAAATATGATTTCTTACGCAAAAGGGAAGGAAGTAAGAATTCATCAAGTTGTCGCCAGGTTTTTTCTTTTGAAAGAACTCCCCAGAGCAGAAAAAAGTATATTAGGATTAAATAAAAATGAGCGAAGAAAAGTCAAGAATGCGATGGAAAATTTCATTCCTTAAACCTTAAAAGAAAAAGGGGAGAAAGAAAAGAGAGAGATATATGAAGTATTCCTTCAGTTCGAATCTTCTACCGGATAATGTCATCAATGCTTGTAAAACATTCATCTGCGCAACAAAGAAAAGAAGTAAAGATGGACGAACTTTTTCTTGCTTTATTATAATACTTTTCTTGCATCACTTATCGTGGATGCCATCAATATTAAATTTTTTCTCTGTTTCGTTTCATTTTTTTCTTTCTTATCATTCTCTTTAACATGTCGAAGAGAACTTTGATTATAAATTCAAGACCTCGGCCCTTTTTTCTGCGTCATTTTCTTTTCTTTCTTGATAAATGGTGTGGTTCTGCGTTTTCGGACCCAATCTCTAATGCTATATTATGAAATACAGATTAGGGAATGCAGCAATGGGCGAAGGGACATCACAATAATATGCAAATGAGCATGGTGGGCCGCGAATGAGATATTTTTGATTGTACTTTATGAGGGGGTTCTTCGTCGGCTCCAGGCACAGAAGAATGTACTTCCATTCTTAATGGCAGTTTGATGTACGTTACGGGACTCGGGGAAAAAAAGAATTAGTGGCTAAGTGTGTAGCTATGGGGGGCTGGGACTTTGGTTTTTGTCGCTGCGCTGTATGAGAATTTAAAAGATTTGTCAAAGTTGTGTGGACGGTGATCATTTTTATTTATCCTGGATAAGAAATTTGGACCACCGGGCGGTTTGCTCGAAACGGAAAATTACGAATCATTAGGAAACAACTTTACAGCTCATTACTTTCTAATGGGAATACCAGAATGGTTTACGGGGTTATCCAAATATCTTACAACCGTTTCAAACTGGAATCATTTGTTTACATTAAAATTCAATATACTTGCGCCGTAGTTCCAACAGACAAATACATCACTTCAGGCAAAAACTCGTTTAGAATTCATCCATAAATTTAATAACGAAAAATTTCAAAAACCAATAGCAGCGCTTCCCTGCACCAATAAAAGTAAAGTTAAATGTTTCAACGTGAAATAAGTTTCACCGTTGTGACGGCACTTTTACAAACAACTAAATTCTAAATGTACCATTAAATTGCTGAAACGAATCACCAATAAGATGTTTGCAGTAAAATTTTGCTAGATTTAACCAATTCTTATGGGTTATTCTAGTAATATCCGTTAACCGATTACTTTGTTACTTAATGTTTTTTTTTTTTTTAATAATACCCGCAGGTTTAATAGTGTAGATTTTACTGCATTAGATTGTTCGCTCAGCTAAAATTTATAAAATTATACTGCATTGATTACTTTAATAACTTAAAATTTTTTGCACTGACAGTCTATTCCTCTAAATTAAAATTTAACTCTTGTTCTGCTTTAAAATTAAAGTTTTATTATATTCTAATAGTCCTTTACTTTATTAACTTGAATTCCATTTCACCAAAAGAGCCAGGCCAGTCCTTTCAAGTTTCTTCAAGAAAGAGAGGGGGGGTATGGAGCTTGAGTATCCATTCTGAGGCTGAGACCAACAGTACAAGACTTTCTTTTCCCTTTGTGAGCCTTTTTTTTTTTTTTTTGCTTAAAAATTAGCTTTCTGCTGCAAATCTAACTGGGATTTTTAACATTATATTTAAGAATTATTGTACTTACTCTGTTGTGGATTTTAAGACGCTGATGCTCATATTATAATTTTAAAAAAAAATTATTATTGTTCCTATACCGATGTGCTTTTCAAGAGCAATGTTGACGTTACTTCGAAAGTGTACGTTATTCTAACAAAAGACTGCGCGGGATCTTCAGAGAACTTTGACGTGATTTGAAAACTTGTTCTCACTCTGTTGGAATTTTTGAGAGATTGATGCTTTGATGAAAATTTTAAGATAATTTATTTGCTGTTTTGAATGTGGGTAGTTACATTTTAATAAATAGCATCAATTGCTGAACAAAACAGCCTGAATGACTCGAATTACGTTAGATCCTTGTTTTGTTGCATGAATTTTATGAAGAACATGGATTCACTTCTATAAAATACAGTTAAATTTTGAAAATTTAAAGAAACAGTATTTATTTGATGGAGTTTTGAGTCCGTAACGGATGTATCTTACGAGATACGTCCGTTTTGGAGAAAATAATGTTGTTTACGAATTTTTCCGGAAATCTTCAACATTTAATTGCCTTTTATAGAAATAAAGAAGATGCTCTTAACACCTTCACTGCTGACCTCATGACAATGGTAACCACCATCGGGCTGAAATATTTTTTGTTGTCTAACTTACCAATTCCACTCCATTTTTAATGTAAGATAAAGGGAAAGAAATTTAAAAATTGTTTTTTAAATATTCAATTGTGAAAATTTAAGTTCTCCCCCAAGAGGACAGCCGCCCGCTACGTAAACCTGTTGCCGTCCTTCCAAGAGTTCATGCGCTCAGAACGTGTTAATAAAGTTCGTGAAATAAAACGAGAACTGAACATATTTCTAGTCTTTGTTGGCTGTTCTGTGAAAAACAGATACCTCTGCTACCGTGAAAATAACTAATGGCCTTTTTTTTTGTATTGAATATTTAGCAACTGTAGTCTATGGCGGGAATTTTCAGCGGAGCCATTGACGTTATTGAGAAGAATCGTTATCCTTATTCTAATGGGATTTTTTAAGAACTGTTGTTTTAACTGTGTAATGAATATTTTAAGCAAATTCTCTTTAAAAACACATTAGTGAAATAGATTATTGGTCATTTGAGTTGCAGCTAAAGCACCCTAAAGGAGATTCTGAAACACAACTGTTTTCAATCAAAAAGGAGTTTTTAGGGACGGTCGAATTGAAAAGACAAAAGTTTTATGCTACGCAAATGTTTTGCAGAGTGTGATTAACATAATTCTGGCATCAGTGGGGTCGTGAATCAAGAAAGCATATTAGACTGGTCCATATTAACCAATGGTTTATCCATCCGAGACTACCCCAACCCAATACAAAAAATAGTTGTGATTCTTCGTTCTATAATATGAATGCAAAAGAAATCTACAATAACTGTAAGTAGAAAAAGGTCGACTGGATTCAATACTGAAAGCAGGTTAATTCATTTGAACTCCCTTTACAATGAATTTTCAGCTCGAATTAAAAGACATTCATTTGTTTTTATGTCGTAGCACCAGGGGCGCACCAAAATTATTTTTTTTTGGAGGGCGTAACTTTTTAATTCAACGAATGAAACCCCGATGTTATCGAATGATAAAATAAGAGCATACACACATAGATACCTAGCATCTTATGACAGGAGACAACATTAAAAAACATTTTTTTAAAAATTTAATAGCAATTTTGCAATGATATCTGCAAATTTGCCGAATCGATAGCTAAAATTTGCCGAATAAGGAATTTTTGAGGAGGGCACAGTGACCTCCCATCGAGTCTTCCCTACGCAATACTTCTACTTTTTCAGATAGAATTATTACTGATGAAACCAATTTTATTACTTCTTTCCGAACAGCGGCGAAATGTGCACAAATGTGGCAAAACGCTGTTTGCCAAACACGCATTTAATTGACGCGAGACCACTTAAGACTCATTCCCATCCCTCATCCCTAGGACAGACAGCGACTGCTCTCTCCGAGATATCCACACACACACACACAAAGGCAACGAATCAGTGCAATCATTATCCCTTGGTCTGCGAATCGAGGATCAAAGTGCGATTTGCGAACTCATCAAGTGCACATTAATCAAAATTTCCGCCCATTTCCTGCGCCGATTACTTTAAATTCTCTCTCCCTCATCTCCCTTTTCCAATTCATCACTAAATCTAAAACTGCTCCCCCCTCCCCAAGATGGGGCCCCCGCCTGACGTATTGAAATTATAGACTTTCCTTGGCAATAATGACCAAATAGCGGACACGATTTCGATTTCAGAATAATGCGCCGTTGATATTTTAAAAAAGAATCCATTTTCGGATATCCCTCCAGCCGTCAGAAGAAGACGAAGTGATTGAGTTGTTGGGCTTCCGAAGAATCTTAATGTCATATAATAGAAGCATATATGCCCTCGGTATTTCCTTCAGGAACTGGTGATTACCGAATTTCGACAGTCATAAACTGATATCGATGGCTTTAGTCTATCTTATCCATCAGGGATGCCTACCCCGGCTAGGCAATTAATATAGAAGCCAGACTTTGACAGTACGGTCAGCATCGAGAGTTGTAATCTATGGAAAGTAGATGGATTGCTGAATGCTTGAATATGTCTTGAAAATTGCTGATGGATTAGGCTCTTAATTGTCTAATGTGTTATTGTAATAATTTCAAGGAAAAGGAAAAAATATTTTCATTTGCAAACTTAGCAAATGGTGCTCTTCGACTGAGCGATTTCTCTTTGATGAAGTTTCTTTTAGAATCTTTAGTTTGTTCATTATAACTTTGAGTTTGATCTGCACAATTTGTAGATTTTCGGTGCACTGAAAAAGGACATTTCTAACTCATAATCACAAACTTTTTATTTAAATTTCACTCGCCTACTGATGTGTTTTTGATAGAAAAAACAGGAATTCACAAAAAATTATAAATGATAATCTGTGGGCAGGGTCTGATTTACCTATAATCCCATGAAACCCTTTGCTTATGGGCCCCCTAGCTTGGGGTGCCCCAAAAATCATAGAATAAGATTTTTTTATGCTTTAAATCGTTTATCATTTTTTTAAAGATAATTTTTTGATTAGTAGTATTCAAGTTCCTTACATCAACAGCTCTCCGATCGAGGTTCACAACAGGAACCTGCTCAGGCTGGCTGAGCTTTCTTTAATGGCTTTGTCAAATTTTGCACAAATCTTGACCCAAAGCAATGAACTTATTTTTGATCAATAACACCATAAAAAAACCGTTTTTTCTCTTTTTGCAAGCAATTGCACACTGGTTTTTAAAAGGAAGACCTTAATGAATTCAGTGCCATTAAAAAAAATCATACTTATCGCACAAATTAATCATCCATTATCGTTCGGTTGTTCCGGTGTGAAATAGTTATCATGTACATGTGGCATGAGTGAAATAAGGTTGGAATATCATTTGTTTACAACGTCAGTGCAATTTTTTCACTTTTCACTCCAGGGTCCCCGGATCCACCTCAACACGTGGTTTAACAGGTTGGATGGAGCTCTGAAGAGCATTCTGTTATTTTGATCTAGACCAGGAGCCGAGCAAACCCCTAGTTCAGTACTCCCAGAGGTATTGATTCACTTGGAGGACTTTGTGATCACGAGCATTTTTAGTGTCCCCCAGCCACCATTAGTGACGACGGTGGAATTTTGCTCAGCTAAAATCAAACCAGGGACCCTCCGGTTACGAGTCCGACGCCTTACCGATTGGGCTAGCATGACGGGCCAACGTCAGTGTACTGCAGCCTATAGCCGTGCAAATACCGGGAGGATTGATAGCGAAGACTGTGGCAATTAACTTTTTTTTTTTTGAATTACAAACAGATGTACAATGAGTTTCTTACTGCACTTTCTTTGACTGTGCAATTCCAGGGGGGGGGCACTGATGGATCAGGCTTACTGTCCCACAATTTCTAAATCGTGCCCTGGATCATTTTAATAACAATTATATGTAGGAGAAGGCGGGGCAAAGTGAAATAGTAACATTTTTTCAGTTTGCAGTGCCATCAATCAAGCAATATTTTAACAAAGTTTCTAAACATATACTGTAGAGCCCCGATTTTACGTTTTCAGTCGGACCAGTGATGAAAAACGTACCAAGCAGCAAAACGTAAAATCGGGGTCGGGATTAATCTAACCATGTTTAAACATTGACATTTATGGAATGGATTTGTGGGAAAATGTGTAATCTTTACTTGTTGGTTTTTAGAAAAAATGTCATTTAGCACATTCCATACTAACAATTCTTGCAAATTTGCTTGGTTGACATTTATTTTTTGCAGCTTCTATGCTTTGAATCGCTTAATCAGCTATGAGGACATACGTTTCATTATTTCTTTTGCGTTTTCATCGTTTCATTACTATCATCGGAAGCGGTTATTAAATCTCATATAGAGAAAATTCGTGTTGTGATAGACACATATGCGACATTCACTTCTGAAAGAATTTCAAGAGAATCAGGAGCTTTGTTTCTAAGCTGATGAAAAAAGAGGAGGAAGCCCCTCTTACTCAGAACCGTAAAGCAGAACAAAAAAAAATGCCTGAGCGGTTTTAAACAGCTAATTTATCTTGAAAAAAACCAAAAAAAAAATGTTACTATAAGTCTTGTAAATGAAAAAAGATTTTGATCTGTTTGTCGAAAACTGTATTAAGCGGATTTTTTGAAAAAGAAAAAAGCAAACTTCGGAAGATTTTAGCATTATCAGCATAGTCTTTTCCCAGGACCAACAGAAAATGACGTAGGAAAAGAGTAACGTAAAATCAGGGTTCCACTATAGTTGGTTCCATTCAAAAAATATATAGCCATAAAAATTAACGAAAATAATAAAACAACATTTTCAAAATTTGATATACATGTTGTACTATTTCGTTGTTTATCAAAAACAATTTTTGTTATTACAAAATGATAAAGCTCTTGTAATGTTCATTTGAAGTATTAATTAAGTAATGCTACTGGCGTTCAGTGCAGAGCTTATTAACCCATTAATGCCTAGCGTCCCTTTTTAGGGACAGTCCAAAAAGTCTGAATTGACCAAAAATGAACATTTCAACCAAATAATATTGTTTAATTATTACTTTGGTATTGTTTTAGTTCATTATCAATAGATTGCAGCACATAACCATTGTGAAGGGTGTTCTGTGGCCGTGTAACCAGTATACAAAATATCTTTGGGAAAAAAATTTCAGGCATTAATGGGTTAAGTTCATATTAAGCTTGTTTTAATTTTAAATGCTTAATGCGATTTGTCAAGTAACCGCGGAGCTAAGCGAATGGAGCAAAGTGAAATAGCTCATTTCGTTAACCCTTAACTTCGCAATATTTTAAATTTTGATGAAAAAATTGTATCAGCTAGTTCTCAAGTAATAATAAAAAGGAGAAATATTTTTTTTTAAAGAAGCAGTTTTAAAATGACTTTCAATCATTTTTTTGTTTGCGACAATGTAAAAGTAAAATCAAATTTCTTAAAAACTTTTTCCCATAGAAAATTAAATTTACTTTTAAATGAACGTAAAATGTTTAAATTTCTTACCTGGTAATTTATTTCGTCAATAAACAAGAGGAAGTATAAACTGGAATGGATTTTTTTTATAGCAAAGCCACAGTTCTTGAGGCATCAAATGTTTTTATAATTATTGGGATTTCTGGGGAAAATGTGCTGTCAACTAGTGACGAAATTAGCATGTATTTCGCTGCAGTAATCTTTTTTTTCCTCAGATAAGTGATTTGTAGGTAATTAAAAAAAAATTGAGTCTTTTAAATTAAAATAAATCATATGTTGCAGAAATGCAACAGTGGGAAGGTAAGGGTTAACTTGTTGAATTCATTTATTAAATCACTTACATATTTCTTCATTTTTGAATACATTTACATTCTTTTTCTCATTAATTCGTTATTTATTCATTCATTCGCTTATTTTCAGATCCATTCATTTTTTTTATTCACTTATTTACTTTTTCATATATTGATTCATTTATTTATTTACTTATTTATTTTTCTTTCAGTGCTTCAGTATTAATTCATATATTTATTTATTTATGCATTCATTCTATAGAAAATAATTTTAATAATAAAATAGAAAGTATTTCATTTAAAAATAATTCCATTTTTTACTTTGCCCCATTGTTTCTTGAGGTGAAAATTTTCCACTTTCGACCAATGGATTACTATGATTGGACCACTTTTGATTAAGCAGCCCTGTGCCATCGTGTTTTTAATATTTTTATCTACATTTTTAAATATAACTTATGAGAAAACCGATGAATTAAATATTTTCAACAGAATTAAAATAAAATAGAAGAAAAAAATCAGAGCTACTTTAATTTTTGTAAACTTTTGTGACTTGTAACTTTTTGTGACCATATTTTTTATGCGCGAGTTCATTTTCGCGATTACGGTTTTTGAATTGCCACTTCCATCCGAGAAATATAACATTACAAAATTCATTATTAATGTGTATTCTGTCGAATAAACATTTTATTCCTTGTCATTTCCCTCAAAATTTCAAAACGAGATTTAATCTCAGTTTTCTCTTATATCTGGAAAATTCAAGTATCTTCCTCCTGTGGATTCGCCATTGTAGTGGGTGGATATGAGGAGGAAAATAAGTTACGCTATATTGCATGCCAAAATGCAGTTCCTTCATTGAATGTTATTTGTGGATACTGATGGATTTTGGATTTTGAAGGTGGGAAAATTTTTATCTGGTTACAATGCTGAATCCACGTAAAATCAAAACTCATCCACGTAAAACAAAACAAAGACGTCAAATCTAAAACAGCGCATAATCAAATCCGCGTAAAATGAGAGTCTACTGTACCTCAAAATTAAAGATTAATGTAGTACAATAAGTAATTAAAAAAGGAGAAGAAATTTCAAAATTCACGTAGAAGTTTTGCTGTGACTGAAATTAGGAAACATTTGATAAGTTATTTTCGCTATGTTTGCTCGCTTCATACAAGCCATGTTTAATGTGCATATAAATTTGGCATTATACTGTTTTTAGTTACATGCGATTTAGAGATGGAAGTATTCGAATCTGCAGATTCGGCTGCAAAGGTGCTGGCTGATTGCTGTGGTCAATTATTTAATAATTTAAATCAAATTAATAAAATAAATAAGTACATTTAAAATAAATAAAAAAGTAAGCAAATTTTAAGTAGCATATTATAAAATAGCTTCCAACTTTCAAATTGATTGAAAAATCAAGAAAATCAATAAGGGATTAAAATTTCAAACACTGCATGAAATTTTTGGCCAAGCAAAAGCTCAATGTTGATTAGGTTCCAACGATAATTTTTTTAAATGAATTATTAATCGGGAAAATTAGTTATGTGAAAATCTTAAATAAGTCAATTCTTTCAGTGCGCTAATTTTGGCACGGGTGTTTCAAAACATAAATAAATAAAAATTAAACGGATCTTTCTAAAAAAAATCAGATTTTGTACAAATAAAATCAGAAATGTAAAGATCTAAAAATACATTTTGCGTTTTTCAACATTTTCAAGCACTTGAGTATGAAACAAGCAGATTTTTTACGGTTTTTTTAAACGTACGAATCATGGCTTGCGCTAGAACTACGCTAAAGGAGAAAAAAAATGCTGAAAAAAATTTTCTTGGGTAACAAAGTTTCTGGTTATAAGAAGGAAAAGCTTTAAAAAGGAATTATGGCTAATTGTTTCAGAAAATTTAGATTATTATAATGCATTAACATATTATTTCTAAAAGTGACAAATCATTATTCCGATAATGTTAAGCAGCTGCAGCATCTACAAAAGTGCACACCTATTTAGCCTACACTTTTGTAGAACATTGGCCGAGTGAATAATTTTGCAACGTAGATTAGAAGTTTGTTAGGGAGTGGGGGGGATCTGATAAATAAAATAATGTAAAAGCACAAAAAAAAGTAGAGGAAAGTTGCCAAAATCCACAAAGGTATAGTAAACTGACATACCAGTATTTTTCTACTATAAATGATTCTAGTGAAGTCAGTCACAGCAGAAAAACACTGGTAATGTCGGTTTACTATACCATTGTGAATTTTGGTGTCTTTCGTCTTCTTCTTTTTTTTTTTTTTTGTGTGTGTGCTTTTACATTAGTTTGTTTATCAATTTCTCCCACCCCTACAAAATCTTAATTTGTACAGCAAAATCATTTTAAATACAACAAAATGGTTGTTTTGTGATAATCGCAGAGACCTCTGAAATTTTACACTCAGATCAAAGTTCTACAAAAATGTAGGCTAGATAGATGGTGCACTTTTGTAGATGCTGCAGCTGCTTAATATTGTCTGAATAATAATTATCTGAATGACAAGTTGAAATGTTTAGAACATGTTAATACATTATAATAATCTAGATTTTCTGAAACAGTTAACCACAATACTTTTTAAAGCTTTTCTCTCTTTGAACCAGAAGCTTTGTTACCCAAGAATAAATTTTTTCATTCCCCCCCCCCCCCTTCTTTCCTCTATCAAAGAACATGATACATGAAACGTGTACTATTTAAGGGTTTTCTTTTTTTAACTTTTATAAGTTAAATCATTGTGTGAATCAAAATACAAAGAACAGTTCTAGAATAAAATAATTATTTTATTTTACGAAAATAGTACATCTCGTTACTAATTAATAGATCACTTTGTTACAAATTGCTTCCGACGCATTGCAAAATATAAGAAATAGATAAGATTGGTGCATGATGCAAATTTTCTCACCAAGTTATGCTGACTGTCTCTTATATTACCCAGATTGTTTATTATAGCAGAACGAGGGGCGAAGTGAAATCAACCAACTTTAAACTCATTTTTAAAATTACATTACACAAAGAGAAAACATAGTGTTTTATGATGGAACTTGAATTGAAATGTTATTTTTTATTTTTGACAGTAAATTTGTACCTTCATATAAAGGGGAAAACCATAATGAAATATGTTCTATTTAATTATTTCAGATATTTACAATAAATGAACAAAAAAAAAAGGAATAAAATAAAAAAATAAATGAAATAATTGCAGGAGGAATAAATAAACTAATTTGAATGATTAAAATAATTATGATATAAATGTAAGTAATAAATGTAATGATA
The DNA here is from genome assembly GCA_038373865.1 of Uloborus plumipes. NCBI lineage: Eukaryota > Metazoa > Arthropoda > Arachnida > Araneae > Uloboridae > Uloborus > Uloborus plumipes. The sequence continues at coordinate 60,289 of JAXGGA010001489.1, read as the reverse complement.
AATGTGTGAGTATATTAGTGAATGATGAATAAAGGAGTGAAGAAATAAAAGAATTAATGAGTTAGAATTAAAAAATGAAAGAAAATGCATGAATATATAAATGATTTAATAAATGAATAAATAATTGAGATCAAGTATTTCATTATGCCCTGTATGCACCGAACAAATTGCACAAGTAACTTAAGCAGTTCAAGTGTTAACAACAAGAATTTTGTCATTGTATAATTTTGATATAGACTCCAAAAATAATGAATTTAAGAATCAAACTTTAAAACTGCTTGTATTACCCAATTAACATGTAATTTGATCTTCAGAGGTAAACTAAATATTTACAGACTGGAATCAACTACATGTCCACTGACATAATTGAAATATTGTGAAATAAATGTGCGTGTGGCATCAGAAAGAGAGTAAAATATTTTATCATTTCACTTTGCCCCACATTCCCCTGCTATATGATACATCAAACTATTTTTTATTATGGTAAATTCATTTTCTTTACTTTTAAACAAATATTTGGAACTTTTTTAGGTAAGCACAAAAGCAATATAATCCAAATATTTATTATATTGATATTATTTGTAATGATTGAAATTTTTCTACGCATTAGGAGAAAATAAAATCATGAATACTGGACATGTTTTCGTTGGATCGTAGCTCGTAGAAACTACAACTTTTTCATAGCAGTAGGCAACTCTGCAAATAAGTATAGGAGAGAGAAATGTGAGTATGAAAGGTGTCATTGTTTCGAAATATATATTTCTTAGACCCCTTTTTTTCTTTTTGTCATGTCATTTCAGTTCATATCTGCTGACATGTGCCTTCAATTCATTAGTGCTAACCTATTGTAAGTGATTACTACAGTAAAAGGTCTTTTTTACTCTCAGGATAAAATTATCTTTTATTCTTAAATCTTAACACATTCCGAGAGAAACTTTCCACTACACTTTTGAAGATTACATTAGTATTAAGACAGGTATAACAGCACCAGCCTCTAAAATTACTCTAATTTAATTTCAAAATTAATTCTCTTGAGTAGATATGAGGAGAAAAATTAGTTTTGATCCCTTTCTCAACGAAACCAGCTGTAAGAAGCAGAACATAAAAAGAACACATGCAAAAGAATAAAAATAATAAGCAGCTAATAGTAAATAAACAGCATCTAGGTAATTTTTTTAAAGTACAGTAGACTGACCAGTGAATGAACACTTAAGCGAAATTTCATTTTCAAAAATTCATACCATCGTTAAAAATGGTTGCATTTGCCACGTGGCAGTACAAATACTTTAGAGTATTTTTTTGAATATTTCGCGAATTTTTGTGGCTCTAGATCAGGTTTTTTAGGGGGTTAAAATGAAAAAAAAGTGCCCAGAACCAGTAAATGAACACCTCACACAAAAGACATATGCAACATTTTCTTTTCGGAGATGTGTAGGAAGAAGTTACTACTGCCTGTTCATCTGAGAAAAAAGTTTTGAATACTTATTTTTTCGAGAAAATTACGAGATGGTCATTCACTGGAAGTGTTCATTCACTAGTCGGTCTACCCTACTTAAAAGCAAGCAAAACTTTTCAGTGTCAAGACTTTTGTATGAACTGAGAGTCTCCCTCTCCCTTTCTGAACTGTAACTAATGATTCATTTATGAATAAGAAAAGGTCCATCGTTTAAAGGGGTGAGGAAGTAGAAGCCCCCAGGGGTGATTGTGAGTTCATGAAAAAATACCTGAGAGTTTTGAAGAGAAGTGTGTGTTGCTTTTTTCAAAAAACCAAGGCTCCTATTATTTAAGCACACCTAATTTTATAATTATACATATTTAATAATAAATTGTCTTTCATAAACAAACAAGACAGATTTCATACATTAGAATAGTTTCAAATAGTTACAAGTCAAAAACAATAGAATGGCATCTTAACATTTTTGCTCGATGAATATCATTAGTAATTATCAGAATATCACCGAAAATTCGAGAAAAAAAAAATACCGAAGGTGGGAAGACAAAAGCATAATTAAAAATATTTTATTTCCGGTATTTTCGACCATAAAAATACCAGAATCGATCATGAAAATACCGGAACACATCACCCCTGGCAGCCCCCTCTCTCCCTTTCTTTGGGAGCTTATTTTCATTGTTTTTCGATTTAATATGTGTTAAATATATACTCTTTGATCCCCTCCCTAAATTTTGAAAATTATGGACCACAAAACCTTTTACTCTGGATTTACACAATAATGTGCACAAGAATACATAATGATACAAGATGTAATTTTTAAAACCATGTTGCAATTAATCTAAATAACAAAGGTTTTAAATAAATATCACACAATTAAAAAAATGCAGTGTAAATTTAATAAGACATACTATAGAAAATTTTGATCTTTGTCCTATGCAGTTAATGTTAGAAATAAAGAGTTAAAATATTTACTGTATAAATAAAAGAAAATGTAACTTCTGGATTCGACGGCTTTCATACTTAATAGCATTTGAAAAATTTAATCATTTACAGCATGATTTTTAAAAAATTACCGGTGGATATGGAAAAAAGCTTCTTTATTAATTACTTAACAAATGTAGAATTTAAAACAGCAATTCTATATTTTTTCAACCCAATTAACACTACTTTCAAAAGTGAACAAAACAGTCAGAATACATCTTTTTTTACATAATTTGGTTTGTTTACTATGTATATTAAACACATTGGTTATTTTTTCTGTCAGTTCTTATCAGGGTTGCATGAGTTTCGGCCACTGATAGATTTAACTATAAATAAACCAGCATAATCAGTTTATTTCATTTTAAGTCCCTGACATGAATGCAAATGGTAGTCAAATTGATGAAAATAAATAAAAATGACTAAATTATAAAAATACTCCCAATCAAATTCATTAAATAAGAAAACAATTAATTTTACATTTTTTAAACTAAATTACGCTATGTTAAGAAAAGTAGGGTCATATAAGAGATATGTGAAAATATATTTTTTAAAATGTGCAACTCAAACATTGAACAACTTTGAATGATTCAAACACACAACCAATTATCATTTAACTTAATAATTGTGCTATAAATTCTGATAAAAATTATGTAGGTGTGAACACTACAGATTGCTTTGATTTCTAGTAAAATTGGTATATACCTTTTGCCTTAGTTATAGATAGTTTTATATTACATATACGAATTCAGGCCCCATCATTTAGGGGGGTCAATTGCCCTCCCCCCCCCTTGCCCTGGCTTTAAGAAATCAATGTATTTACAAATAAGTGGTGTGGTTTTTGTTGTTTTCCTATGAAACTGCATTGCGTTTGCACCCTTTGACCCCCCTGGAAGAACTCGAAATGACGGGCCTGACGAAAAATTAAAATTTAATCATAATTATTTTTACCATAAAAATTACTTCAATTATTACTATAAATACATATCTATCTTAATTACTTTACATATGTGCAACAAACATTAATATAAAAAACATTTTCATAATATATTTGTGCCGGTTCTTGGTAAGTTACAATCTAGTTTGAGCCTGCCAACTTTGGACAAAACGGTTTTTGTCTGGCTAAAAATTAACTGTAAAACACTTAAAATTAAATATCAGGGGGAAAAGTTCATTATTATAAATATAAAATATGCAAAAATATTTCTGTACGTTCAAAAGTGTTTTTAAACTGAAAATAAAATTCTGAATCAAATTTCTTTTTATAAATGCCAGATTAATTACAATGAAGCTTAAAATGTATTCACCAAAATTTATGATGAGTTCATTTTCAAGTCTTAGGCGGAAGTCCTTTACCACTAGTCATCTGATGAATCATAGTCTTAATGTATTCATGTTTGTCAAGCTCTTCTTCAAGATGCCTAATTCGACTGTTTTTTTCTTCTGTTGATTTTGCTAATTCATCTTTAACATTTTTTAATTCAACTTCCTTTTTATCAAGGGTCCTTTCATATCGTTTGCACAGCAATTGTAACATTTCTACTTCCTTGCTCAACTTTTCTTTAAATTCTTCAGCTTCTTCGATTGATGCCTTCAACTGCTCATTCGATTTTGTCAATTCAGTTATGAATGAACATTTCTTATTGAAAGCATCATTTAATTTCCTAAGGGATTCGTTCAATTCTGTTATTTTTAAGTCCCTGCATTTTATATTTTCATTCAGTTCATCATTTTTAATCATTAATGCTGATATTTTGCGGCTAAAATCATCCTCTTTTTCAACCATTTCATTGGCTAGAGCTTCATTCTTCTCTTCTAGAGCTGAAATTTTTTGTTCAGCTTCATTAGTAATTTTCTCTAAATCTTGTTGTTTTTGCTCATAATTAATCTTTGACTTTTCAAGAGATTTTTTTGTTTCTTCTAAAAGCTTTCCCAGTTCTTCATGTTTTTCTTCTAACTCTTTATATGCTTTATGCTTTGTTTTCAGTTCATCATCACACTGCTGAATTTGTAATCTCAAGTTCCTTTTCTCCTGCTCTTTCAGTGCATTTTGCTCAATCAACTTGGTCTTTTCTTCTTCAACCATTTTCTTCTGATCAGTAAGCCTTGTGATTTGGGTATGCATGAATTCCTTCTGTTCACTTATATTTTTCTGTAATTCAGAACTTGTTTGCCATGCTTTTTCTAAATCATTCTCCAATTTCCTTTGTTTAACTTGATATTCTTCAAGTTGTGAAGACGCTTTTTCATACCTGTATTCCAAATCCTTCAGCATGTTTCTCAAAGCCCAAGCTTCAGCATCAGCATCTGCTTGCCTGCACTTATATTGAGCCATAACACGATCAGCTTCCTGTAAGGCACAAGTTTTTGCATCAACATAATTTTGTAACTCCTTTTCTTTTCTGGTCAGAATAGCAATTTTATGCTCATACAGATCCATAATTTCAGACCTTTTCAAATCTTTTATATTGAGCCCAGTTTCAATTTTACTAAGAAGAGAGTCAAGTTTCAGTTCTGAAGATGCATTTGTAGATGAGTACAAAATTTTCTTTGAAGGTTGTACATAGTTTTCATTCAGACTTACCATAGAGTCTAACAGCTCTGAATTCTGCGACATACGTCTTTGAATGGATGAGTTCCTCTGAGATAAACTTTCACTCAAGACAGTAAAAGTGTCATTGTTTTTACTTAATAACATCAAAGATAAAGCACTATTAATGTGCTTAGAATTAGTAGAAGTTAAAGCAAGAGCAATAATGCGCATGGTGCGCTCATCTTTTAACAACATTTGGAAATTATCCGAAACTTCATACAAATCACAGTTTTTAAATGAAAGAATTTGTGTGGTCATAAAAAAAAGATCTATGAAGCATTCATTGATGTTATTACATTCTTCTGCTGCGTACTTCTCAAGCAAATTTTTAGCCAAATTTTCACAAACATCACTTGGCAAAATTTCTGATATATATTCTCCCAAATTTGTTTTTTCCTGCAGTAAAATAATAATTTCGAACATAGTATTAAGAACATCAAACTGTTCATTCTGGAAATCATTTTCTTTGAATATTGTCATATTAACTGCTTTTACTATCTTTTCTAAGACATTCTTCACAGATTTTTCTACTGCATTGAATTTTTCATTATTATAAAGTAAAACGATAGCTTTTAATAGTTTTAAAGAAATTATAAATTCCTCTGAATATTCGTCTTTATCTTGTATACACCACCTTATGAGAAACGGGTGAATATTGAATAGTTCTTCGGTATTGGATTTATTGTCATTTTCGACAGGTAAACATAATATGGAACAAATTTTCTGACAAACATCTGGCAGCAAGGTAAGAGTGAAAAGAAATTTAAGATAGAGATGTGAGTGCTTGATTGTCTCATTGCTCAATGTTTTTGATAGTTTTTTTAAACTCCAACTCATAATATTTGATTTGCAAAGAAACAATTGATATTTAGATACTTTAGATAAATCTGTAAATAAATCTAATGCAGCTAAAGCACAGTTTATATCATCTTCAAACAGTAATTTCAAAATTAATTCAAAAGTCATCTTTAAATGCTCGTCAGTCCACAATTTACTTAAAATAGAGTTACTAGGTGTTAAACTAGCAAGGATGGCCAGTGTATAGAGCACAATATGAGATTCTTGCTTTCGCAACATGCTAACAAGTTTCTTAATAATTTGCTTCACATTTGCTAATCCACTTATGTACTTTTGTACTTTTAAGTTACGGCGGCAAACATTTGCTAACAAATGAAGAGCTATTTCTAAGCATTCAGGAGCCTCTTTATCCACAATATTTAGCAAGACATTAATTAAATGTTCTAAATGGCTTTCTAAGTAATCTATTGTGATGTCATATGTGATACTTTCCAAAAGATGAAAGCATTGCAATACTAAATTGTCTTTGAAGTCAAAGCTATAATTTTGCAAAAATACAGAAACTGCTGAATGGACATGAAATGTGGACTGAAGTTGCTTCTTTATCACAAAATCTTTAGCCAAGTTCTGAAGAATAGTTAAAACGCGTGGAATTAGAGAAATTTTAACGTTACCATCCAGCAAAATATTGGTAATGTGAACGATGCATTGTGAAGCTAAAGATTTGTAGCTTCTAAAGTAATCGGTGTTGTTGCTCGTTAAGCACAATAATATCTCCAAGTGTCTCTGCAAGTTCATTAGATTGTTATCCGTTTGACAAAGAGAATATTGATTAGCAGATGTGATAAATGCTGTAATAATGTTCTGAGGATCCATTTTTTGCCTGGATAAATAATGCAAGCAGCAAATGAGTTGTTGATATATTAGAATCTCAAGTAATACTCAATAATTGCAATAAATATTTTGGAGGGAAGAATAAAACCATTCTAAGCGAAATCAAGCGAAAAAATCATACTTCACAGCACATGAACACAGATTATTCTACTTTTATTATTTGCATCGCTTTTTTTTAACGCGAATGTTCAGAAAAATAAACAAACATATTTGAATAACGCGCTAACGGAAAAATGTCAAAAAACAAACAAACAAAAGTCCGGTACGGTTGCAGGTTTCTTTCAGTACTAATATTTGCATCATACCTATATTTTTCATGATTACAAAAATAATTTGAGGAATAAAATGACAGTTGAGGTTGAATTTTGTTAGTTGAACATTCAATTTTGCTTTTAAAGTTTTCTGTATAGAAGAACCGCAGCAAATTACTTTACAATATAGATTATTCACTTGGACGCAACGATCCAACGATACATGTAATCGATATCTTCTGCTATTTAATTCTTGAAAATAGTGTATACTTGCTAAGATAACATTAAAATTTATTATTATTTGCTTAAATATGAAGTGATTGATTTTTGCTGCAACCTGCTCGTTGTCTTTCGCGAATCTCTTGCCTTTTCTTGAGACGCGTCTGTGTCGGAAAGCACTTCACACTGCATTGAATAACTTGATTGCTGCTACGATTGAGGTTTACTATCAATAATATCAGTTAGGCCTTTTTCAGAGGCAAAAATGGGCCGCTCTAGAAGTATTAGCAGATCACCTAGACATAAGCATAAAAGTAAACATTCTCACAAAAGATCTCGCTCAAAAGATAAAAGAGAACGTAGTAATAAATCAAAGAAATCAAGATCCAGAGAAAGATCCCGTTCAAGGTAAGGTATTGAACATATTCGCGTATAATATCAAATGAATCTCATTTCTAAATTATCTAAATGTACTGTTATTAGGTGGTAATTATTTCATTTTCAGTTGATTCTCTAGCTATGTATCTTAAATACCCGGTGCTAATAGGACAATTTTTTAATTGAATCGGTATTTTTTTGAATTAAGTCGTCTTGTTTAACATATTTTTTTTACAACTGCAAAAGCAAGGTTTTATGTAATGGAAAGAAAAGTGAAATCTAACTATCACAATCCATGGTTGTTGATGATCTCTTAAGCTGACTGGCCAACTATTTGGTGATCCAAAAATATGTATATCCAAAATAATGCATGCGACATTTCACAGTATTTGGGGCATAGGGGTGTCCGTAACCAATAGCTTAAAATCTTGAAAAAGCGCATTCCCAAAGACATAAATTCTTTTTTTTTTCTTCTTTATTCAGTTTATTGTACTCGAAACCTCAAAAATTAAATTTCTTAATATAATTTTATTTTAGCTGGCTTTAAAGTCGCAAATCTGTATGCATTATAAGGTTAGCCCAGTTTAAGTGATGCCTTCAACTCGGCTGTTGTCTGTTCCAGACTGATCAGTACAGATTAGAGACAAAACTACAGTCTCTGAATAGTATAACTAAGCTGTTGGCATATTGCATGGACTGCCTCAACCCCGACTTTCTGCCGGTAACTCTTACTGCTTAAAACAAAATCTATGTTCATGCAATTTAGGATAAAAATTAAACTTGAATCAAAATATTGAAAAATTCACTATTTTCTAATTTTGATAGTTAACCTTTGGGGTTGTTATATTTTTATTTCAAAAATCTTATGTTGAATTTAGGAAAATAAGAATCAGTCTCATATTTTGCACAGCAGTGTATATTTTGTTCCTTTCATTAATGGTACCTATTCCATCCAAGGGCGAACCCATCCTCTGATTTTCAAGAAGTTTATTCATGCGATTGAGTCATTAAATCCCTCTTAATCCAAGCACAATTGCATTTAACTTTGATAATTTTTCAGTATTTCACACAATCAAAATTTTATTATTGATTTATTTTTTGAAAGATAACTTAAAAAGCTTATCAAAAAAATTGTCAGTTTTTAGCAAAATTCCTCTGATTTAATTTGTATACTCAGAAAATCTGATTATTAATTAATTTATTTATTTATTTTTTCAGAAAAACATTCATACTTTGAGCAAAAAAGAGAGAAAGAAAAGTTATTTATAGCTTTTAAAAGTGGAAAAATGCTTTTGAAGAGTTTTAAGAATTTTATAATTGATTTTCTTGAGCTTTCTTCTTTGTGTTAATCTCACATACTTTTTTTTTTAGGTTGTCCAAGTTAGAACTAAACAAGCTAGATAGACATTCCCAGGATATCTTGAAAAAAAGGTAATAAATTCTTCCTTTCATTCTTATTTTAAAGCAATACAAAAAGTCACGCAACCCATTATGCATGAGTTATTACTTTTTAAACATAAAAAACTAGCATATTGATGTTGATGGAATTGTCTTGCGGTTAATTTTGACAGATGTCCGGGGTCAACATGTGGGCGATCATGCTTGAGATAGTCAAAATAAATCTGTTTTTTATCGTCAGTCAGAATACGATAGAGATATGACTTGCATTTGTAGCTGGCAAGCGAAATTTCGCACACGATTTTTCTCTTTGCCTGTTGACGGTTCGTTAGATCATATGGCACCCATCTACCAATCTTTATTATCTTGCCCGTTGCTTTGAAACAAAGAGAAACTGCTCTGGTCAATATTCAAGTGTTCTAGCATTTGGCCATCATCTTCAGCAAGTTATTCTGCATCTTCAAATTTTTTCGCTAGTCTGTCACGCTCCTGGATTTTTTACGTCTAAATCATTTATATTAGTCATAACATTTTGAAACTTTTTAACCACTTGTAGCACTGTGCATGACTCAGAGCATGCTTATACAAACATTTGATGCGATTTGGCAGCATTTTTCTTCAAATGGAATACTGTCCGCCAATCATAGAATATAGTCACAAAATTCAGCATTTTCAACGTAGTAAAAAAAACACACTGAACGCAAGTATCAAAAGTCGAACTATGAAAAATGACATGTCACGGTTTCGTGAAGTTTGCATATATGCGTGGCAACATCTGTTAGCAATCATCTAATTTAATATGCATAGACACCTAGTATATTCAAATACAGAAAAAAATGTAAGCCAAAACTAAAATTTGCTGAAATAAAGTACTCAGTGTTTTACTGTGTTGTATGTATATTGCAGACATGACATTCACAAAATTGTGCTTAATTATCACTCGACAAAGGCTTGAGAAATCCAGTACCACTATGCAGCTAGCATGTTTTTTTAACTAGAGTGGAACCCCAATTTTACATTGTCCGCTTCGCAGGTTATGAAACTTCCTATGTCAAAAACGCAAAGCTTTTTTCCAGTATAAAAATGATTTATTTATTATATCAATTGACATACTGATTCATGCATAGTAACATGAAAGAACATTTGCTATTGCAAATGAGCTCGGTCTTTTGTTTTTATATTTCTTTTGCATGCCAAAGAATCCTTTCATCAAGTTAATAAAGAAAAAAAGGAATTTTACACAAAATCAGGGAAATTTTTAAAATGCGAAACATCGCACAGTATAATAATTTTCGGTTTTTTTTTTTTTTTTTTTGAAGAACCCGAAATCAGGAAATGTGGCTGTTCTTAGTGCTCTGAATTTAAGGTCTTAAACTCTATTTTATAAATAATCCTGGTTACAAATTTCCAACCCATTGTGGGCTGTTACATTTGTTCATATGTATTTGCGCATTAATCCAGCAATTTCAAACTTTGTCTTTTAATTTTTATCTATCTAAATAAAAGTAACCATTTTATAAGCTATTGTGAGCGAAAATGTTGCGAGTCTTTCTTGTAATTTCTGTTTACACCGTCAAAAATCAATTTTAACCATTGAGAAATAATAATGGTGGAGAGAATGAAGTCTTCAATTTTTGAACCAAAAATTTCAAGTCACATGGCATATTTTATAGTAAAGTATTGGAAGAAATCAGGTATCTTTTACTTGTTTTACGTAAAACATGTCTCTCATTTGTCAATGTTGAACCATGTGATTAGAGCCGGATTTAGACTTGGCGGGGCTCTAAGCTGTTTGAGATATAGGGCCCCCTAAAAAGAATTAAGACTTTTTTTTCTTTTTGGTATTGTTTATATCCCCCCCCCCCTCCACTTACTATGCATATTTTTTTTTTATTACATAACCCCATGCTTTGTCTCTTTAATTTTTTTAATGCCCCTATTGCCTTTTTCTTTTTGACCTGCTTTTGTGTTTCAGGAATATCAGGAAAGAGATGCAAGGATCCCAGTTAATTAAAGGAGGTCCGGGGTTTCTTCCCCAGGAAATTTTTTGAAAAAAAACAATATCCTCCTAATCCTTTTTGGGGCCACGGCACCATCAGTCTCGAAATTAGCAGTCGTTAGTCGTATTTTGCAACTTTAAATTTCGTTTTGACTACCGCAATTTTGGAATTAGTCGTCACTTTGACGCCTAACTTTTGCTTCCCTGTCCTTTTCCAGTAGCTCTAGGTTAGTTTTCAGAACATCAACCTAACAATAGCAGAAAAGCTTCCTGCTATTATGGTAGAATGGCTATTATGGAAGCCATGGCCCTGGGCAGGATGACCAGTATCTCCCCTTTCCTCCCCCCAAAGATATCACCAGCACATGCTGTGCCTTTTGTTCCTTTGCACTTGTTTCACTTAATCCTTTCTTCTCCTCCCTCTCCTTGAAATTGCTATTCTACACTGGTTGATGGAGATTGACTCATCACTTCATGTCAACACAGAGCAGCAGGTGTGAGATAAAAGTTTAGCAAACACATACAAAACAAAAAATCTCCAACTGTTTAAGCTTTTTTGGAAGTTTAAATTGCTTAATAAAAGCCTTATCTCTCACACATTGAATACTTAATGACTTTGACATGTTTTGCATTGAAATTTTGCAAACACTCAAGGTGACATTCTTTCTTGCGCAATTTTTGAATAAATCTCTGTAATCGATGTTTCTGAGCATTTCTTAAAATTTTTTTACTGTGTCGAGTGCAACAATTAACAACAATTCTATGAAAAACGCTGTAGATTAATTCGTTTTTGTTCGATTTCCTATGCACGTGGGAAAAAGGCTTAGCACATTGAAGTTGTGCAATCTTTTATCATCTGTTTCTCGTTTGTACCTCTTATAATTTCTTGAATTTCATATCGTGTAAAGCCTATTCAACTAAAATACAAGAATATTTTCTGCACCCCTTGTCTTAGAAGCCTCCCCCCCCCCCCTACGCTCCATAAAAAAAATTTGTTATCAGAATTTGTTCTTGTAGTCCTAAACTTCTGCTGTCATATATATTATCCTTTCATCGTTTTTATGTTGAGCATTTATTAAACATTTCCAAATTTTTAGCTCAACAGTACTTGAAAATTTGTATCCGAATATGAAAGAAAAAAAGATACATTTTATCAAAAATCTGTTTTTACCCCCTCCCTCCACCTCTGAATGCCATTCCGAGTGTTTCATGTGAAAAAATATGTCAACATTGTAGATTTTATCACCAATTTCCCTTTTAAGATTTTTACCTTTTAAACTTGGTAACATTTGAGGCTTTCCTTTTTGAATTGTTCTGCCCCCATTTACTTTCAAAACTTTTAGTGTTATCTGGGCTAAGATAGTTGCTTTAAAGAGGTACGCTTTACCTGGTCACTCAACTTTGAGACACATTGATAATATCAAAATGTTTTTCTACTACCTCACAAAATAAACTTTGTTAGGGTATTTCAAAGCAGCAATCAAGAAATACCCTAAATATGGTAGTTGATAACTGTAATGTATAAATGTATTTAAAATACTTGCAAAAACAACATTTTCTGTTTTAAAATATAATAGTCTGTGAAAAGCTTTATTTTTCTCCTTACAAGCCTAAAAATTATTACCAAATGATGTTGTGCTGTTACATGAAATACTCAATAAAACTATTCCCTCCATCACATATTAATATAAATTTGTTAAATGAACTTTAAGGAATGCATTAATTGTAAATTTATAAATTAATTTTTATCATATATTGGGATTGGTAGAGAAAATTTTTATTTATCTAATCTTTTGAATCTTTTATGTATAAAACTAGATATGATTTTATTTGTTTCTCTCTTTAGAAAACGGTCACGATCTTCTTCTTCTTCAAGTAGTAGTAGTGATGAAGTTGATGGTATATATGGTTCTCATCGTAGGAGCTTAAAGAAGATGAATGAAGTAGAAAGACTTGCAGAAATGGAAAGATTAAGGTTGGAATAGATGTACATTTTTAAATTAAGTAGAGATTTTATTTCTGATGTAATAATTAAATATGTGTGATGTAATTTCCTTAATTTCACACAAATCTGAGTTTGATGTTGATTTCAAACATAAAAATTTATTAACTAGGAATAACAATAGGATTTTCAAAGCAGCCTTTGTACCAGGGACTAACATTGGTAAGCAGATAATTTTGTTTTTTCAAAAAAAAAAGGAAGAAAGGAAAAAAGCATTTCAGTGAGAAAAAACTTGTCAGAAAAGGAAAAAAATTAAGTTTTATGTAAGTATTTTTTCTTCACTTGCATCAGAGTTTCCCAAATTACAGGTATTTATCAAAATAATGGAAACACTTAAGGTTCATAAGAAAAATCTACCGTTCATCGCAAAATAAGCGATCAATTGTTCTTTAGCTGAAGTCATACAAAATATAGACTTTACCGGACATTTCCACATTGAAATTAAATCACTCATGCATTTGGGGGACAACAAAAAGGGGAGGTCAGAAGAAAAACCGCTTTCTGACCATAACTCTTCGAAAATAGCTCGGAATAAGCTATAAATTTCAGTAATTAATTAGCATACTATGTATAATTACTGTACAAATTTTTATGAACGTACCACTCTAACTTCCGAAGATATGAAACATTTTTTTAAAAATGGCAATTTTATTTGAATGGTTTTTGCTCATAACACTTAGACTTTTTGATCAAAACTTCAGGAAAAATGACAAAATACAAGAGAAAGAACATACTAAAACGGTAAATAAAAATATTAAAAATCCGATGAGATATGAACGTTAAAAGGAAATAATTTTTCACGGCGCATGCGCGAACGACAGAAATTTATAACTACAAAAATATTGTGCCCTGATTTATACTGCATCTTATAAAAAAAGTTCCAGTTGAATATCATGAAAATTGAAAAAGATATCAGCGATCTTGTGAGCTGTAATTCATTCATTCGCAGACAATACATTAATGGCGAGGGGTTGTCCACAAATAGTGTGGTGACAATCGAGCATTTTTTTCAATGTTAAATTGTATACAGTTTGAAAATTTATATTTGGCATAGAAGTCACATCTCGCCTATTCGGCCAAAAAAACCTTATACGTAGGTGGCCAAAAGTATCCGGACACCCACTGAAACGTTGGCTTTGAACGATGACGCGAAACCTTTAATTTAAAAATAGCTCTTTGTGGACAGGCCCTCACTATTTAAGTATTGTCTGCGAATGAATGAAATACAGCTCACTAAATCGCGGATATCTTTTTCAATTTTCATGATATTCAACTGGAACTGTTTTTATAAGATGCAGTATAAATCAGGGTACAATATTTTTGTAGTTATAAATTTCTGTCGTTTGCGCATGCACCGTGAAAAATTATTTCCTTTTAACATTCATATCTCATCGGATTTTTAATATTTTTATTTACCGTTTTAGTATGTTCTTTCTCTTGTATTTTGTCATCTTTCATGAAGTTTTGATAAGGTTTGATCAAAAAGTCTACGTGCTATGAGCAAAAACCCTTCAAATAAAATTGCCGTTTTTTAAAAAATATTTCATATCTTCGGAAGTAAGAGTGGTACGTTCATAAAAATTTGTACAGTAATTATACATAGTATGCCAATTAATTGCTGAAATTTATAGGTTATTCCAAGCTATTTTCGAATAGTTATGGTCAGAAAGCGGTTTTTCTTCCAACCCCCCTTTTTGTCGTCCCCCAAATGAATGAGTGATTTAATTTCAATGTGGAAATGCCCGGTAAAGTCTATATTTTGTATGACTAAAGTTAAAGAACAATTGATCGCTTATTTTGCGATGAACGGTAGATTTTTCTTATGAACCTCAAGTGTTTCCATTATTTTGATAACTACCTGTAGTTCGCGGACCTCCGGGGTCCACGAGCTTATGCCAATAGTCCTGCAATGTTATCCTGCTAAAATGTAAAAAATAATCGAAATTAAAGAACGAGTAACAAAAATATTTTAATTTAAAACGAAAGCACGTTTATGAGGAATAAAAAAATTATTTATATTTAGGCAGGTTGCAGCACCCCCCCCCCCTCCCCAAACCCTTGATGTGAACACACATTTGACACTTAATTGAGTTTCAGACAAATTTTTACTTTCATAGCTCAAAATAATAATGTCAATGTGTAAAAACATATGTATTTTTTTTTTTTTTTATATTAACCGAATGGTTTGGGAGTGGGGGGGGGGAGTAGGATCTGGTCCGCAAAAATTGCTTTAAAAATAAACTTTTTTTTCTTTTAAGACCTAATTTGAGCAATATTACCCATTAAACTTCTAATTATCATTTTATGTTCCTCTTGAAATGCTTGCAAAAGGGAGACCTATCCATTTTCTTTTCAAATAAATGTTCAAGAACTAGATTGTCAATGATAATGAAATTTAAATAATATTTGTCTGTAGAAACAGAACAAATAATTTAAAACATTTTCTATTAGTTTTAGATGTGCCAATTTTATTTCTTAAATTTTTATGCTGAGATAAAATCATAAATTTGTTGTCATTTGATTGGGGTTATTGAAAGTTTTTAAAAAGTTTTGTGATTTCGATTATATTTTCAGATAATACCATAAAAAGCCTTAAATCATAAAAATTCTAATTTACTTTCTCCTTTCTCTTTTCTAATTATACACCGTAGTCCACTTATGTTTAAAGTTGTGGTTGTTGTTTAAGAAGGGTATGTGAATACTATGTCGTGAAGTGTCTAGCAAATTTTTGAAGGTAATTTTCAAACCTATGTCTTCCAAATAAAATATTGAAACCTTACTATGATTTTTATTTGTATTGTCATAATAATCTCGTAGCTTTTGTAGCTATAAAACTGCTAGTTTTAAACAGATGATACAAGTTTTAATGTCTTGCAATCAAGAAGTTAATACATTGTAATAACTGTATCTGTATGCTGGTTCCTTTCAGGAGGCAAAAGGAATTAGAATCTAAACTTGTTGAGGAAGAAACGTCCAAACGAATTGAAGAAATTGTAGCTAAAAGAGTTGAGGAGGAACTAGAAAAAAGAAAAGATGATATTGAGAAAGAAGTGTTACGTAGGGTAGAGGAAGCAAAGAAAATAATGGAAAAACAGATGTTAGAAGAAATGGAGCGGCGGCAGAAACTGGAGCTTGAAGCTCAAAAGGCTAAGGAGGTAATGGCAAATGCTGTTCAGAAAATTGACTTATTCATCTATGTGCTCCAAGTTTTAAGAACTACATATAATCTTTATAAAGAAAATTTTAGGTCCCTAAAACATTTGGAACTAAGCATTAAAATCATAATTAAAACTATTGAAAGTCTTGTTGACATTTTACTTGTACAGGTTTTTCTAAAGATGTGTAAGTTGCTATTTAATTTTCAATAAAATATTCTTAATTTATAAAACAGCTGTTTTTCAAGAGCAAAAAATAATATTATTGGTATTTGCAAGTATGAGTTTTGATGTTTTACATTCAAATTATAAATTGATTGATCCTAATCATAACCCTATCTTTGACTTTTGCTTGAAAGCTTTAATTCATACTAGAATTTAAGCTTCCAACGCCATGAGCACTTGAAAAGTTTAAAGAGCAACATTTCTTTTGTTGAGGTTTTCAATAGTATGTTGGAGTTGACTTGTTTTTTCCTTTTTGGTTATATATATATTACATTTTTATTTAAGAATTTAAACTCTCTAAATTCAGTTAACATGTAACATTTTATATGTTACATATTGCGCGACATTACTGAAATTGATTATTGTGATAAAAGCAACAGCTACGCCAAATACTTTTTAAAAAGTTAATTATCCAAACCATTTTTTTATGTCTAAGAAAAAGGAATTACATCCAAAAAAATATAGTCATTCTAATAGTTACTTTACCATCTGACAGTTGATTAAATTCTTTGTTTATAGGAAGAACTCCACAATAAGTGAGAAATGTATTTGTGCACAACATGAAGTTAAATAGCAGAATTTAAATATTAGTTTAAAAGAAAAGTAACAATTCACTAAAGTCTAAATCAAAAAAATGTAATGTTTACAAAAATATTGCTTACAAAAGTTCTTGTTACAGAAGAATTGTTTTCTCCAAAGAAGTAAAAACTTCATAACGCTCTTCAACCTCAAACTTGAAATAACTAATAGAGTGAGAAGCAACTTAACTTTTTACAGTAATATTACAAGATAACAAGCTTTCTTATGGTAACAAAAAAAAAAAAAAAAACAATTTAACTAGAAGAAGGCTAAGCCATGAACTTTTCAGCACTTACTCGTATGCAGTAGTTTTGTTGGGAAAAAAGTTTAGAACAGGGGTCAGAAAAGAGTATTTATTTTCTAAAGTAAAAATAATGGTACTACAGGAAAAAAAAAATCAAGTATATATATTTTAATGAATGATTAATATAGAGTGCAATGACTCATAAGAAGATTTATTTGCTAAAATATGCCCAACAATGATAGATTTTATCTTGCAATCATCTGTGTTTTTGAACTATAATAAGTCACATAATTTGTTCATTTGTTTCCAAATTCAGAAAAGTGTTTGAAATTATTTATTTTGCTTGGAGAACTCAATTGCTTCTTAAAATATTATACTGATAAATTTCGTTGCTTTTAATCTTAAAAGTTTAAAATTTTAAGTTATATTTCAAGGCAGAGGCATATCTGCCTTGTCCATTGCATCTTATCTGAAAAATGTTTATCTTTGTCCTAATTTTACTTGTTTAATTGGGGAAACATTACTTGAAAATTCCGATACGGTAATCTATTTGCAATTTCCTTTCTTCAAGCCTCATTTTAAGTTTGATTTAAAAGAAACGTAAATAAATCATGCAAACAAATATTATGCAGCTCTTTATAACCTTATTTTATTATTATTCTGCAAAGTTTAAACTGTATGCATGCAATTTTATTGTGTTAACTAAAGGTAAAATATATTGCCAAAAAAATGAATTTTCCCTTGATCATACAGTTTAACTGAAAAATAACTTCTGAGGAGATTTTGGCATTAATCTGAAATAATCTTTATGTAGTACGTAATATAAAAATACCAAAAAATTTAATCTGCTCTTGACTAAAACATGTATAACATCCGTAAATATTTCATTTAAGCTTAAAAATAAAATTCTACGATTTCATATTTTAACCATAAATGCACTTTAGTTATTATACTATGATTAATCTGACACATTTAAAATACATTCGCTTACACATGAAGATATATCAAGCTGATTATTATAATTTATAATTCTGTAACTAACCATCAGCATAACTTTAAGAAAAAAATCATATGAAATTGAGAATTTTTCTTCTTAAATTTGCTTTGAAGAAATCAGGACCTTTCTTTTCGGAAAGAATGAAGTTACATTTTCATAAACTTTTAAACGAAAAAAAAATGAAATTTACTTTGCCTTAAATTAAAAAAATAATTGTTTTGACAGCCATAACTAATGCTCCAATGACAAATACTCTCCAATAATGTGTGCACACAGTTTATCTCTCATTTTTACTAAATATTTGTGAATTGTATGACTATGGCATTTAAATGATTTCTGTGTTGTTAAAAAATGTCCATCAGAGAATATTTGCATTATTAGTTTCTAAAAAATGGGCAGATCAGAATGCAATTTTATTCTTACTGATTCCCATAGAATTTAAGCACTATCACAAGCTTAAAATGTCCAAAATTGAACGAGGTGTATTTGTTCTTTAATTAGTTCTAAAAAACAACTTTAAATTTTGAGTTGAAAAAATTAATCTCAAACCATTAGAAAAAAAGTAATGAAAGAAATTGAAGTTGTTAAGCAGTGCTTGTTTTTACATATACTGTACATTACAGGAATACCGCTGTGAGAATTTTGGTGTAAGCATCAAACTATTTACATTTCTTATCTATAGGAATCGTTATTAAACTGAAATAACTTTTGGATTAAGTTTGGTATTTAACCCAAAATAAAGGTAAATTTTGAATTTTCTCACAACAAAAAAAATGTCTAACATTTTTAGAAATTTCATTAATGTAGCTTTCTGTTTATGGTAAGTAGCTAATCTTTTTCCTGGCCTAAAGCCATGAGCAGATGTCATCTTTCACAGTCAAATTTTAAAAATGCTGGATTACGTTGATATACTGATTTTGAGCAATCTGTGTACTTCCTGCTCTGACAACAGCACTTCACATGTAGCAAGCTGAAGGTGAACTTTTCTGCATGAAAGCATCTTTCATCAGATTCGACTCTCAAATTGCAACTTTCTTGTTCTAAAAACTTTTTGCTCAGTATACGTTTTGTTGAGAAACAAGTACAAGTTCTAAAATTGCGGATTAAAATACATAACAAGGAAGACTTTATGTTAATGATGTGGAAGTAAAGAACTTTTAAAGTGTCAGGAAATTTTAACAGAATTGGAAAGCATGATGCTATTGCTCGGGTAAGTTGCAGCATTTTTTGCCCAATTTATCTATATATATACTTTTGGACTTACAATGTTATGTTCATAATTCTTTCTTGGTAATATTTTAATGTATTGGGTTAAAATTTTAGTTCAGAATTGGGTTGTCAGTTTGTTTATATTTCCCTTCCTTTCTAATGAAATTTAGTTTTGCTTGTTTTTTTCACCAATATTTCTGAAAATAATTGTTTGTATGTTCAGTATTTTTTCAACTATTTTCTTGAGTACAGGAAGAAAATGCTGTTATGAATATCTTATAGTTTCCCTTTGACTAACACTTTTTTTTTAACCCTTACTTCAACTTTTGTGTGTTTTGATTCTCTTTTTGAAGTATTTAGGTTCTTCTGTTGGGGTTTCTGGATTCTGAAATGGAGCTGCGTCTCAAGCAACCTAGTAACAGAAAATTCAAGATTTAAATTTATTGCTATAAAAATATGATTTGTTTTTTAATTTTGGGGGTGTTTATAAATTCATTAACGAAAACAAAAACTCAGATAGCTTGTAAAAGCTGAAATTATGTATTTGCTAATGAGTTGTAAAAGAAAAAAAAAGTGTATACGATAAAATATATTTTATTGGTGACTTTTTTTTATGGTGGTTCATTTTTCCCTGGAATGTATGTGTTAAACTGAATAAAACTGGATGAAAATTAGCATTTGTCTAACTAATATTTTAATTTTTAGAAAACTTAAATCCTCATAATTTAAAATGTGCTTGCATATTTAAAGCTATGTTATAATTTTGTCTGTTTATTAATAGAAAGAATAACTGTTTCTACCATTTAAATTCTGTATGAAAAATGTCCAAATATATTTTCTTATGTGATCTCATTTATGAAAATGCTTTCATGTTAAGTATTAGTTGAAGAATTATAAGCGTAATATTGCATTTGAATCATATAAATTATGTATTTCAAATTCAAATAAATTCAATTGGTAGACTGGGAGTCCACACTATTTAATATTTCGTATCTTTTAATGCCTTTTTCTCATTTATAGGAAGAAGAAAGGAAAAAAAGAGAGCAACTTGAAAAAATTTTAGAGGAAAACAAAAGAAAAATTGATGAAGCCCAGAAAAAACTTGTAAGTGCATCAGTTTCAAAACTATACTTTTCAACAAAAATTAGTTATGCCGAAGATATTTTATTTCATGAAAGCTGCAAAAAAAAAAGCAAAGTCTCCCATCAAGGCATTAAAAATTGCACATTATTTTAAAAATTAATTTGAAATGTTAAAACTTTTCATGATGAATCATTCCATGGGGCAAAACCTTCCATCTCAAAACAAATTTCTGTCTTGGCGAAATTACAAGACTGAGGACAGGACAGTAGGAAAATTGGATGACTTTCCTTCAATTTTTACTTCGAAAAAATATAAGCGAAATAACAAAAACAAGTCTAACAAAATATGATTTTAATCACTATCTCATTCTATCTCTCCTGCAAACTCTCAAATCTCCACCTATAGACTTGTTTTGTTTTGAAATGTGCTTTTGGAAGTGACTTTTACTCGCCCCATTTCACTTTTTTGAGGTAATTCTAAAACTGCCAACTGACTGGTTAGTGGCCTCAAAATTGCTGGCTATTCTTGCTTTTTTTTTTTTTTTTTTTAATTACTTCTCTTGTATCTATATGATAATTTAGTCTCTTTTCTTGCCTATTTTCAATCTTCCTTTCCTTTTATTTATCTATTTGCAATTTTTATTTCTTTTCTGCGGCAAACTTTAGATGTATAAATGACCCAATCGTGAGCACTCTGAAATGTTTGAAGTTTAACCTTTTAACTGTTGTGCCCAAGATTATCTCGGAGTAAAGCATTGATGCTTCAAAATATCACGCCGGAGTATTACTCTAGCCAATTTTTGTTGAGTGCATCGTACTACTATACCCAAATACGAGGCGTATTTTAAAAGTAAGTACCGTTCGGCCCTTACTTTGAGAAGTCCATGTATTTACATATAAGTGGGCATGTTTTTTTATGTTTTCCGATGAGATTGCATTGTGTTTGTACCCTAAGTGTCACC
The DNA here is from genome assembly GCA_038373865.1 of Uloborus plumipes. Lineage (NCBI taxonomy): Eukaryota > Metazoa > Arthropoda > Arachnida > Araneae > Uloboridae > Uloborus > Uloborus plumipes. The sequence goes on along the minus strand of JAXGGA010001489.1, from coordinate 38,873 downwards.
AATGGAAAGAACTTATTGCATTGTAAAATCAGCTTTTGAAGTCCCTCTTCAAAGAAATATGCCGCCACAGCATTACGATGATCCTGACATCACCGTCATTCTCGTGGCACTAGCTAGCCGGCAAGGTGCTGCTTCAGATGCAAAAACAGGTAGTAGTCACTGGATGCTCGATCTGGGCTGCTTTTGCGCAAAATCTTCATTAACCCATTAATGCCTAGCGTCCTTTTAAAAGGACGGTCCAAAAAAGGGTCTGAATTTCCCCAAAATGAACATTTCAACCAAATAATAGTGTTCAATTAGTACCTTGGTATGGTTTCAATTCATTTTTAACAGATTGCAGCACGTAACCATTGTAAAGTGTGTTCTGTAGCAGTTTTGATATGATTTTTATCAAAAATTACATCGTTCACAATCTGAAGAAATAAGTTTTCAAAGTTATTCCCAGCTTCTCAGGTTATGTTAATTGATGATTTTATTTCTTCTTATAAAATGTCTTTTTAAATATTATATCGTAAGCAGAAAAAAAATTGAGTAAAACAAGTATGTACCCTCCGGGGTCTATCGTAACTTTTAAGGGACGATTTTTTTTTTCCTTGATAAAGCAATTATTTTTTACATTATATTTTTTTTATTATTTTTCCTGTCCATTAAACACCGTTTGTAACCAGTATACAAAATATCTTTGGAAAAAAAAAGTCTGACATTAATGGGTTAATGAAGGAAGGTCAACCACTCCGTTCCTCGGTGTGCACATTAAGAGGGCCATCTTTTAATGCTCGGACCCAAATCCTAACCATCAAATCGCTCATAATGGTTTTACCATGTACTGAAGAAATATCTCGATGAATATCAATAGCCTTTCACCCTTTTGCAGTTAAAAAACAAATTACCATACATACCTCAGAGTCGGCAGCACTCTCAATTAATGGACGTTTTTTGAAGCTGATTGTACGATATGATAAGTGCCTTACATTTGATGGCAATTATGTAGAAAAATAGTTTAAGGTATAGGCTATCATGTAAAAATACTATTGCAAGGATATTGCTGACTTTTTTGTTTACATCAAAACAGTACTTACTTTAAAAATACGCCTCGTATATCTCTGGAGAAGTCTATTTCGACTTCGTCTCTTTGGCAAACCTGAATCTATCTCAGGAAAAGCTAATTTGCGCTCAATTTAATAAAAGGCAACACTTAACTGAAGATTTTAAAATATTGAAGTTAATATTCAAAGTGCGTGTGAACATTCATGTATCCAAATCATCTAAATAATTTGCCAGTTAAAAGGTTAATCATCGTTATAAGGGACATCACCTGCATTAATCGCACATGTTAGCTGACTGGGTGAATTGCTTATGATTACTTCATGCCTACACCCGCCATGAGCATCGGGCGGCCACAGACTGGGAAAAAGAGGAACTATCAAGAGTTTTGAAGATTCAATAAAAAGCGGAGCGCAAAAAAAATCCTGTTCCTGAAGTTTTGACTTGTTACTATTAAATATCGACTTTCAATCATTCCCATCTCTCATTGAGACATGGAGAAAGATCTTTTAAAAATCATGACTGGAAGCCTTACTATACCACTCTTGGAGCTGTAATTTGGCATTTTTTCATAATCACCTATGCATGCATCTTACAAAAATGTCATTAAAATTGGAAATGCTTAATCAGGGAACCCCTATTTCACCTAACATAAATCTTTAATGTGGCATAAATGCCTCAATCCCTGATAGAATTGATGGTAAAGCACATTGCTGTTCAAAAGTTATGTCAAAAAGCACTTAAATTTGAAAAATAAATAGGTTTGAAGTTTTCAAGAGTATAATAATTAATTCTTGCTGTGTTCTTGTTAGTATATGCATAAATGCAAACTATGTTCAATCTAACCAGACTGCACAACTTTCACCCGGTTTCTTACCCTCAGTGCCAAGTTTCCTGAAGGTTCAACACTAAGTACATCTTACTCACCAAGAATGAAAGGGCCGCTTTTTAAATTGGATAAGCATTAAAGATATGTCTTTTCATTTTGGTGTACAAAATGTACATGCACACTTTAATTCATGTGAATTTTGAACTCTAACATTTTACTACCAAGAAATAGGGTTTTTATAAATTTGTTATGTTAATGTCATATTAATAGCATAAAGTGTAATTATCTACTTAACTTCCCTTGCTGCCAATTTTCATTTAGACGTACAAAAATAACGACATTGGTAGACTTGCACTCTCACCCCCCACCCCACACACATCAATGTCGGGTAACATATTCTGGAAGTTTTGCCTTTAGAATAAGGCTCCTGTACAAATGAACTAGCAAACGCTAATCAATCGACTAATGTTTGACTGTAAGCGTATATTGTAATAAAATACATATTTGCTATTTACTGGTTTGAATTTTTAAATTAAACATTAAAACATCTAATATTAGAAGAAGGTTACTTAACTACCGTTTGTGTACCTTTATTACTTTATTAGGATGAAGAAAGATTAGCTATGATTGAGGAGCAGCGCAGAATTGATGAAGAAAGAAGGAGACTGATGAAAGAAAAAGAGAAAAAATTGAAAGAAGAACAACAAGTTATTTTAAATAAGGGAAAAGTCAGACCTAAACTATCTTTTTCATTGAAACCTGTTGGTTAAAATGAAAAAAAAAATTAGTGAAAATAAATCTAAAAAAAGTCACATTTTATGAAACCCAGAAAATGTACTGTCAAACAATGAATTTCCAAATTCATTCCTTTTCATTGTCATCAGTCATGCCCAGTTATGCTTTCTTGAAAAAACTTAGGAGGTTTTAAAAAATAAAATGTTATTTTTCCCCAAAAAGAGTTCAAAACTCTGAATTGAAGAAAATTTGAAGACATTCATTGACTATTGTAAATTATCTCATTGAGTTTGTAAGTAATTCATTTGTAAATATTTCTTTTTCAAGTTTATCGTTTACATATTTCAGTTTTTCCTCACCTAAAGAGCTTCAATTAATATAAATATTTTCCTTTATGTAACCAAAAAATGTAGAGGAGTTAAGCAAAATGGGTGAACTTATCCGTAAGTTAATAGGTGATTACAATTTAGAAATTTATAGCAATTGAATAGTTGCATTGCAGCTATATGTTATAATTTTCTAAATTGTATTAATCTAAGAATTCAATTTTACTTTAGTTTTATTACACATATGAATACATACACAAATACTATTTGTGTGTATATATACATATTTGTACAGCTCAAGGTGACTTCTGATCAGTGTTAGAAATAAAAATTTAAATATAGGCATCGTGACGAGTGAATACACCTAGTATAATATAAGTTTCTAGGTGTTAAAAGGGACAAACCAAGAGCCATTTTTAATGAATCAGATATATATGTATCTGTATATAAAAATAAGAAAAATATATATAAAAGCTATATAATTTTCTTTAATGTACAGATTATATATAATACATTTAATATGCTTTAAAAGATGCAATAAAATATGATTTTTAAAAAATGATTGCATTTAAAATTACTTTAAATTTATCCTTCTGGTTAAGTTCTTAATGATGACTCGTGAAAGAAAAGCTTCAATGCGTTTCAAAACTTTATGCATCAAATTTGTTTCCAAGGGTTGGAAATCTAACCGTCAAATTAAAAGTAGCATTTGCAAAATGTAATTAATGACGGAATATTTCTAACACTGCTTCTGATATGCCACGGATTTATATGTTTTGTTTGTTTAATAGGTGGTTTGCCTCGCCATTACCTCTTGCAATATTTATTGGCCTTTTGCCATTCTAAGAGTTCCTCCCTCTTCCCTACCGTGGCAAAAATAAATTCTTCTTAGGGTAAATATATTATCATAGCTGTACTAAACGTATGTATGTATGTGTGTGTGTTTGTGTACGTCTTTAGATAATTAAGCCTCATTAAACTGTAATAGATTATTAAAACAGCTGGGTTTTTTTTTTTTTCTTTTTTTGAATTGATTTTATTTACCTATAAACCATACTTCCAGCCGTGACTTTTTAAAAATTTAAAGCAATTGTAACAAGGTTAAAAAGTGTTAGTTCATTTTGTTGTAAAAAATTTAAGCTTTCGTATTTAAAAAAAAAGGTATGGATTAATTTATATTTTTAACAAACTTTTAATTGAATACAAATTTTATATAGTTTAGCAAATCTCCCCAGCAGTTGAATTGATAAATATAACAATTTTAATCTAGATTTTGAACAGATAAGAATTTTAGCTCTTCTGTAAAGAAATGGCGAAAAGTAAAAAGCATTAACTGATGAATATAATTCGAGGGGGGGTGTCCTCTTCTGTTGAAATGTGCTTTATGATATTTTTATAATAAAAAGTCCCCCTGGATTTAATTATTAACACACACATACATAATATCGTTTGCATCCTGTGAAGCACTTATGAATTTTTTAGTTTGTCAATTTTTTTTTTTTTTTAAACACCTCCAACATTTTATTTTATTATTTCATTTTTTTAATTAATTTATTTATTTTTCTTTATTATTATTATTTGTTATAATTTCCTAAGTTAAAAATTTGTTAGGTATTATAAGGCTTTATTGGTTAGTTGCTCTTCAATCATAGCATAGTTTTAAACCTGATATGGAATCCCCCTTTCTCATTACTTCCCTTTGAAGTCTTGACATATTTAAGAAATGAGTCTTATAGTTTGCTTTTATGGGCCTCTAATATGTTGTGATTTTTATCATACACAAATTCATTATGTAATTTCTTTAATGTGTATTACTAATGTGAAATTTTGTACATAGTTGAAAATAAAGAACTCGATAAACTTTCATTTTATTTTACTATGTTGTCATTTTTTATAAATACAAATCTGTCACACTACACAATTCAAAAATGAAATAAATCAAATTCGTTGGCCATAAATGAAAAAAATGGTTGAAATGAAAGATAACTCTTAGAGGATGTTTTTTTATACACGGAGCAAATAGATCTTTTTTCCCTTTGTTCTTAAATAGCTCTTTGTGATTTACATATTCTTTAGCTGCTTAACATGTTTTAAATGATATTTCTTATGGCAGTGAAAATCACACAGTAAAATTTTGTCTCAGTTATAACATTTAGAGCATTGGTTTTTACAAATCTACTGCAGTAGAACCCCGCATCAACCGACATGCAGCAAAATTCGAGAGTCACCAGATTTTCCATAACCCAGATCTGGTCGTTCCGGCATGCCGGAAGGAAAAGCGAGGTTTTAAAAATATCTTTAATTTAACATTGTAAACATGTTTAACTTAAAGTCAGAATGTTAGTCCTACAAACTATTTAATAATATTAATTAAACGTAACTAACTAAAAAATAGTAACAATACTATTTTTGTCAAGAAAATCTAATAGACTACAAAGAATTTTGATTAAAAAAGTAAATTAAAGCAAAGCAAACGTTTCAAGTCCCAACATGAAAGCATTTTAAAAATTCATTAACAATTTACTATACCTAATTTATTAAGAAAGTTATCTTTGAAGATAAAACAATTTAAAAGTAAATTATAAACGCAGGGCAATGGCGAAAGCTTTGGAAGTGATTTGAAGGTGTCTAAAAATCTTACCAGCATGTCTTTGAAAACAGGAAAAAAGATCTGACTGGTGGATTTTATATTATAAGGACAAATGGTGAAGAATGCACATTGGAAGGATTAGTTGACATAATTATATTTTATTAATTTGATCGCTAGTTATTGAACAGCGATAGTAAATTAACATGCTAAAAGCTTGTGTCATTTTTATTGAACCCATGTATGAATGCTAATAGTACAACAAAAATTGATCTCGGAAATGAACTTTTCCAAAAAACTGATTAGTTTTCTTGTAACAAAGTCAACATTTTTAAGAAACTATGTTAAAGTTTGTTGTGCTTCAACAGTGTGTCGTGATTTTTCGCAATATTTAAAGTAATTAAAAATACTCATAATAATATACACTATTTCCTGTGTAGAGATGAACACCGACAGTGAAAAGGACAGACCAAAGCAAAAGTTCAAAATCAAGAGTGAATGTAGTAAAAGATATTGAATGTTTTTAAACAGTAAGAGGAAAGAATGAATGTACAAAAGCTCATAGAAATACAAGAAATCAAAATGCAGAAAAAAATATCGATAGATCAACAGTTTATGAATAATTAATGCATTAAGAATGACCAAATCCTGTCAAATTGAACATAGAACTTGAAAAATACGTATAGAAGCAATTAGAAAAGTAATGATTCGTAGTAGCTTACACTGACTTTTTTTTTAAATCTTTACTCTATTTACAGTACCTCCTATCAACATCACTAATTGTCTTTTTCGCTGTGTGTTTAAAAGGTCATTAGGTGAACGTTTTCAAGAGGTCATTTATTGCCTTTTCATGTTTCTGGGTTGAAATTGTTTTGAAAACGTCATGAGTTTAAGAATAACTTTTTTCCTAAATTTCCGTATCTTAAAAATTGCGTTCATGGTCTTGCTGCTTGAGGACCCTAGATATGTATCATTTTTGGTATCAGATTTAAAAAATGGAGTTTTTTTATTTCCGATCTGATAATATAAAACTCAACAGAATATTAAAAACAGGCAATTTAAAGAAAAGGTCCCAATGAATAGCTTCGTAAGGCAGTATTTGTCGACACAACTGAAAATACGAATGAGAAAACTGTTTTGACAAAACACGTAGTATAACGTTACTGGGATTAGTGTAACATTTAATCAATGTCATTATTCGACTTTTGCTATCTTTTCTAAACGGTCATTAGAAAAACGTTTTAAAGAAGTTATAAAATATCTTTTCATATTTCTGGGTTCAAGTTGTAGCTTTGAAACTGCACTGCGATCGTTTCGAATTGCAATCGCTACTGGAAGTGAATTAATTACATTATCATCAACTTAACTTGGCATGACGTCACTTCGGGTGGAGCCAATAAGAGCTCACAAGCACTCAGCGATCTCCTCTTATTCGCCAAGTAGGCTGTGACGTTTTATCTAGCTCGTTTTTCACAGGCAAACGTCACGCTGACGTCACGATGTTTTTATCAAGAAACGTTCTAATGTAATTCATTTCCAGTCGCGATTGTAATTTGCGATTGCCTGTTTCACTTAAATCCCTGCCTAAAAATCTAGGTATATATCGGAATGAAATCTGCATAATACGCTGCTATTCGTAGTGTTTCAATCTTTATGCCTCAATGCATTGGCCCATTGTGCTCGACGAACAGGATATCCCTTGGAAACTTGAACATCCTTATTTCTGACAGCAAATTTGTGCCTTTCGTCATGCTACACCCGAAAGCAGAACAACATCCACTCTTCTTACGAAAATTTAGAGGCATTAAAATTCTTGACAAATCAAAAAACTTTAATGAAATAGTAGGTCAACAAAGCAATCTCCCGTAGATTTCCGGCGGAAATAACTCTCGAGCCTGGGTAGTCAGCCCTGCCACCTACTGGAGAAAAGAGTAAGTATGACCAGGAATTTGGTCAAAATGCACTCCAGTTTGCTGTGTACTTCAACGTATCGAAGTGACGAAAAAGTGACAATTCAACTCCAATTCCTATAAGCGGAAGTTTCTCTCTCACTCGACGTCGAAATAAAAACACATCAAAACACAGTAGTGGTAAACATGGCTGCAGAATATGGGGATTTGCGTAGGAAACTACAATTAACTCATGATACAACTGTCAATAGTTTTCGCAGCAGTTTAAAGGAAAAACAACAAGAACGTAGAGAACGTTATGACAGAGAAACGGACTCGTATTTAGATACGTTAAGAAGATTGCACGAGGGTATTCAACAAAGGCGCCTTTTTTCAGACGACGAAAGTAAAGAAATAGAAAATAAAATTGACGAAGTTGTGGCTACGGGCGAAAAAGGCCTTTATAAAAAGCACACAGTAGACAGAGCCCCGCTGAGAAATAAGTACTTCTTCGGCGAAGGATATACCTATGGTTCCCAGTTGCTACGCAAAGGACCGGGAATGGAAAAGCTATATCCTAGGGGCGAAGTTGATGAAATTCCCAGCTGGGTTCATGATTTGGTAAGTGACGTCATTATCAAATGTCTTATCAATATTTATAAAAATTATTATTTCTAGAAATTATTGCACATGTTGCATTTGCGTTGTATATGTTACATATTTACGATGATTAAGTTCCCATGTCAACCTTTTGACTTTGAAATTGGGCCCTGTGACCCCTCTCACAGTTCATCTTCAATAATTCGAACAAAAACTAACTGAATGTAGAAGAAATTTCTGATTTTCCATAATATGCCTGAATTTGAGTGCATTTCTAAGAAATGTCATTAATAGTAGCAGATGAAAAATGAAACCTGCAGCCTAGCCCCTATAAAAGCATTAAATACATTTAAAAACATTAATAACATTCCGGTACTCCCCACACAATGTCAGAAATAGGGGATTAGAGGATTAACAGTAACACAATTCACTAAATATTTGCACGTTATAAACAGACCCCAGTAGCTAACACATGTATATAAGCAATGCTAAATTTAATGTGGATATTGACTCTGGTGACATATTCTAAGATTTATGCTGTTATCTCAATTGACTGCAATCCTTAGCATCATAAAGTAATTCTAAACAAACCATAGAACTTGAAGACTTCTGAACTACCAAGTGATTCCTGATATCCTGTCAGCAAGAAATAGCGGAACCTTTATAAAAGTATCTACTGCCATCATTCGTAGTAAAATGTAAGTTTGTAGCTGTGCTACATGAAGGTGGCAGGTGAACTGGAAGTGAAAACAGAGCTATTTATTTTATGATAGAATCAATCAGCAAAAACTTGCGCACAGTAAAAACAATTACTTGTGCATTTTTCTGATCCTACGTATTGTAAAACAAAGTTGTCTGTTTTTGCCTCTAGTTCATCTGTCATCTCTCCCTCATAAAACTCACATCAGTAGATTTTAAATGATATACAATGTTCTTTATTTTTTTAAAATTTTGTTTTATTTCAATTTTTTCTTCTCCCTTCTCTTATAGGTTATAAAGCCACTAGTCAAAGCAAAAATTGTTACAGAAGGCTTTATCAATAGTGTAGCAATAAACGACTATCAGCCAGGGGGATGTATCGTTTCCCACATTGATCCGGCTCACATATTCGATCGACCTATTATCTCTGTATCTTTCATGAGCGACAGTGCACTTAGCTTTGGTTGCAAGTTTAGTTTCAAGCCTATTCGTGTTACAGATCCTATTTTATGCTTACCTGTTTACAGGGGATGTGTCACTTCTCTCAGGTAAAAACTTTTGTTCATTAACTAACATTTTTTGATTTATTTTAAAAGATGCTTTGTTATTTATTTAAACAACAGTGTGAATTTTCTAATAATTGTAAATTTTCAGTTAAATCCGATCCTTGAATGGTGTATAACTTTTAAGCTAATAGGCAATCTTGCTTCATGTGATTTTTATATAAAATTTGAGTGTAGAGCATATACCAGGCCTGAAGTAATCGCTGATTATGTAATAGTAATAAGCATAATAGATTAAAGTTTTTGGAATCATAATCATAATTTGGAAATGGGACACTCATAATCATGTAATCGTAATTTTAATGTAGTATTTCTTGTGTAATGGTAATTGTAATCTTTCTTTCAATAAGCATTTTGCCTTGCAATCGTGTAATCTGATTTTTTTTTTCAAAATTTTTTCACACATAATTTTATTTTAGTTAATGCTTTATATTTTAATGTTCATATTATATTTAATCCTTAAGTGGATAAAGGAAGAAAAAGTGTTGTATTTATAGATTTTTAAAACATTTTTCATATTTAAAAAATTTTAAATTTTACTTGAGAATTTTATAAAAGTTTCCTTTGAGAATTTTATTTTAAAGAATTTTATAATTCAATATTGATTACATATAGACAATTTATAAATTGCCAATTTATATTTTTCGTAATAGTAAATCTTTACCAAAATAAATGGTTAATTTAACAAAATATAACAAAAAATATTACTTGCTGTCTTAAATTTTACATGCTTCGTTTTCTTTCTGCTTATCTAATAAGGTGCACTGAAACGACCCACTAACAAAAATTTCTGGATCCCATTCTGTGTACAGTATTTTCGCTTTTCGCATAGATAATAGATAAGCTGCGGCTTATAGGTGTTTAAAAGCTGAATTTTAACTCCTGCCACTTATACACCATACATGGCAGGATGTAAAAGTTTTTTTTTTTTGTCTTTTTTTGTTTTTGTTTTTTCAAAGTTCATGTTATGTTTAGTTATTGCTTAAAAACAAAACAAATTAGTCTGACATGGAAAACCAGAACTGCAAAGCCCTTGAAAAGATTTATTTTGAAAAGAGGGATAGCATTTCTGCTTATTCAGATGTTATTTTATTCTCCTAGATCTGAAAAGGAAGTGGAATAAATTAAGAAAAAAAAAAGAAAAAAACATCAACCATAACCAATGTGTCTAATAAAGTAAATCAAAAGAATCCAAACCGAAAAAAACAAATAATAAAAAAAAATGCCTGTGCCAGCCTTGAGGATGGGAAGTAGGGTTGCAGTAGAAACCAACTGGAGCAGAACAGGGTTACTATAAGTTGCAGTTATCGCCAAGATGTTGCAACATTTCATTTATTTATATTGAAACACTATTTTCAAATCAATGTTACTACTTCTTTGTCATTGTTTTTGAATGACATCAATACCAGTATACAGCGTAGGTGTAGGTTCTCTCGCAGATTGAATTTGAATTTTTTACAAATTTTTATGCGGCGTATCTAATGAAACGCATTTTTTTTTCTCCCAAAGTGCGGCGTATACGGTGGTGCGGCTTATCCACCCGAAAATACGGTATACAGTATATACTAGCAGTACCTGCACGGCTTTGCCCGTGGTATGAAATTAAAAGTTAAATGGCAAAATAATTGAGAAAGCAGAAAAAATGCTCTATTTTACTTATAATTCAACTATAATTCCTTCAAAGTATGATATAAAAACTTGGTATGGACCCTACACTACTTCTTTTTACGTGTACATTTCTTAGTAGATGCCTTAAGTGCTAAAATAGTGCTTGCAGTGAGCAAGATAACAATTCAAACATTTATATCCCTAGTTTGCCGCTTAACAATGCAAAAAAATGTTTTACAATGATTAATCTCCTAAATATAGCCAATTTTAACATTCAGTGGATTTTTCGCAAAATATCACCAATAGCGCCAAATTGAGCCCAAATAAAAAAATAAAATAATTTTTCCGCCACCTTGGCGATATGTTGCCATATTGCCAGCAAATATTTGGCGACCAAAAGCTTAGCGATATGTTGCCAAATGGTCGCGCCAATTCATATCACTTTTGTCTGCATGGAAATGAACACTGATTTACTCCATAAAAGGGGTAAAACACCCCTTGGGACATTCGAATGCAATCCCAAGGGGAGATGCACAAAAATAGGCTAAAAGAGAAAATAAGAACAATTTTGTTGATAACAGGAACCAACAGAAATCTTACCAAAATTTAAAAGAAGAAGAAAGATTTCTTTCCAAGCTTAAAAAACAAAACAATACATTTTCCGAAATGAAACACTTTAAAAAGAACGATGCAATATCGCAATTGATACGATATTTGGTTAATATGTGCTTTAGACAACCTTTTCTTGCTAAATGGGCGATAGGCGCGCCAAGGGTGGTAACCCTGACTCTTTTGTGTAGTTTCTCTTGGAGCTTTCAACTCTGCGAGACACGCAAAACCGCGCCAAGCATTGTCCCAAAGCACATTTTCACCGGGAAAAAGAGAGGGTTGCCAGAGAATTGAAACAGAAAAATATTAAGCCTCTTCTAAAAAAATACTACAAATACAACTGTTTCCAAATGTTGCCAAAATCAATATTGCTGAAATGCGAAACTATGAAGAAAAAAAAATCCGCTAAATCTTTTAATTAAGTCATTAAAGTATATTGGAAACAGGGTTGCCAGAAAAATACTACGCTCTTTATTTGGGCCGAAAAAATACTACCGTAGTATCAAAAATACTACGTCTGGCAACGCTGGAAAAAGAACGAAACAAAAAAAGATATGAAAACATAACCATGGTAACAACATGAAAAGTTGATTTCCGTTGATAAAGTAATTCATTTCACATCTATTTTCAAACAAATTTTATTCTCGAGCTCAATCATTTTAGAAACGTTTGGCTTGCTTTACTGAAGGTAAGCCTTGAATTCCGGGATTCTAAAAACAATTATTACAGCTCTCCTGATGATCATAGAAACTTCGAAAAAACTTCATTTACTGCAGAAAATTTCAAGCTTTCGATTGACATAAGACTTGAAAATGTGCATGAAATATTTCTTCCCTATTTTATCGAATTTTCTCTAAGAATTAGAATAGAAAAATAACAAAATAGAATTTCGAAAAATCGCTTCATAGGGCATAACCACATACTACAAACTAATTTTGTGCCAAATTTCATGAAAATCGGCCAAACGGTTTTGGTGCGTAACAAACAGAAGGAAAGAAAGACGGACCCACCTTCATCTTTATTATTAGTAGAGATATAATATATATTCCTCCGAGAGCTGTAATCAAAATGTTAATTGCCATTAATAATCGTAATTGATTACATTTTTTACATAATCTAATCACTGCTGTAATCATAATTGAGGTTTGGCAGAGGACTGTAATCGTAAACTCCAATTTTTCATGCTTGTAATCATAATCGTAATCGATTACATTTTCTCGTAATTGATTCCAAGCCTGGCATATACCCCAAATTTTTTAATTTGACTCTTTATGTCTTGTCTAAAAATTTTTATTATCTGCCTCCGGAAAAGTTTACATGTTTTCAGGGGTTAATCCAGGTTCTTATTTTTATGTTCGTATTTTGTGAGAAAAAGAAACTTTGAGCATTTTTCTTTATGTATTTTTTATGAAAAAAATCCTTTCATATGGTGAGCAAGTTTAGCTATCACAAATCTGTACTAAATTTTCCCTTTAGCTTAATGGACTGCCCTCAATAGCAGGAGGTCTCTCCACCCTTATATATTTTGCTTTAAGAAAAGGGGCGCACAACGTGCGACCTGCGGGCCAAATGCAGCCCGCCAGGTAGTGATGTGCAGCTGCTAGTGCATTTAATTTTGGGTAGAAAAAAGGAAAAGAAAATTATTTTTTAAAGTATCTTATTTCTTTTGCAAACCTCAGAGCTGAAGAGAAAAAGTAACAGAAGGTTTTCCTGACAAAATTTAAAATTACACACACCAAATAAAAAGCTCAAAAATTCATTTAAAGAAAAAAATCTAGGACTTTGTGGGGAAAAGAGTAAACCTGAAATTACCATTCATGACCCTCGAAATGATGGGCTTGCATGAGCAGCTTGCATGAGGTGCTGTTATGTGAGTGATCCTTTGCTGAAAAGGTTGTGCACCCCAACTTTAAGATAAATTGATGCACCCCAAAGCAGAATACTGCTAAATTTGGAACGTACGTCACAGAACAGATATCTGAACTGCAGAACAATTCTGTTCAAATGTGAGGGAAAATTTTCTGCAGAAATCTGTAGAATTTCTGCAGAAAAAGCAGTTTTCTAACTAAAGATACAATTATGCAGAAATTCAGAACAATTTCTTCAAATTGGAGAAAAAAAAATGCTTATTATTAGACAGAAAATCAAAAGTTCGATTGCGACATTTGCAGGAACTTTAAATTTACTTCAAGCTGGACAAAATATGCAGAATACATGTTTAGTAAAAACATATTTGCAGAAAATTATGTTTGACTACACCTGTTTTATGCCCCTTAAGCGTCCTGCCTCCAAGAGTTGGTCTCTTTATCGGCCATGTGCTGTTATTCTGAGCGAAAACATTGCTTCTAATGCGGTGTCAAAGCATTCAGAGCTCTTTGATGTGTGGAGGAGCAGACATGGAGTGAAGTCTTTTACATTTTCTGTTAAGAATGTGTGGCTGGAATTTTAATTTCAGGCTTTTTTCTGCAGTAAGACTGAGTACTGAACAAATACTCCTTTCATAGTCCTGTATGAAACCGTTTTGATTTCAGGATCATAGTTTTTGAAAACGATCATGCTTCTACGTGTACTGTACAGTGCTTAAAGTATTTGCAGAACAATTTTGGTCAAATGATTTTACATTGCCAAACATCACAAAGTATTCTGCTTTGCGGTTGATGCAGCTTAAAAGTGATAAAAGATGTTTCGTTTTTCAAATGAAATTTTGTGAAAGAAATAATTTTAAGGTATAAAATTTAGTGAAAGAACCGTATAAATGAATCTAATTTGCGTCTGAATCGACTTCTGCTTTTTATCTAAAAATTTAATAGCATTTATCAAAAAAGAGAAACTAAAGGTTTCAAACAAATAGTTTTTTTTGAGAAAAATGTGAAAGTTTTCTTCATAACTTAACCTCAAAAAACGATATACTGATTGGATAGTTGTGATTTTGTAAATCTCAAGTGCTTCAATTTTCACTCAACGGACATAGCTGTTGCATATTTCACTTTTACTCAGGAAGCCAAACAGTGTTAGAAATAAGCGGTCATTAGTCACATTTTGCGACCAAAAATATTAATTTGACACCTAGGTTTTCAATCCTAAATGTCTAACTTGGCGCCAAAAACTTTGGATCACAGTGAATCTTCTCTTCATGGCTCCTTGTGATTAAGAAATGTGATTGACCCAAAAGCAGGCCCGTCATTTGGGGGGGTTTAATTGCCCCCCCCCCCCCCCGACTTTAAGAAATCAATGTATTTGCATATAAGTGAGCATGGTTTTTGATATTTTCCGATGAAAATACATTGTGTTTGGACCCTTTGCCCCCCCTGGAAAAACTTCAAATGACGGCCCTGCACAAAAGATGCATTTTTAATAGAATTTTTGAGTGATTGTACATTTGTTTTGATGTTATGTTTTTTTTTTTAATTGTTAATTTTTTTTAGTGGATATGCAGCTGATAATATTACACATTGCATTAGGCCTCAAGATGTTAAGAAACGGCGGGCTGTTATAATTCTTCGGAGGTAATGTTATTCAATTTAATTCAGATGTTTTTTATTCACCAATAACAACTAACTCATGTGCATCCAGCATGTATAGAAAAATTGCAGTAACATATACTGTGACCACTGCTTATATGAATCAGGTTTATTTTAAACAGTTTTGATTCAATAAAGTGGGTCTTTGTTTTATTTTTGACGATTTGATTCATTAAACCTGCTGAAGGAATCAACCACTGGTTCAAGTAATCCCGGTCCACTGTATACAGAAGCATATTTTATGGAACTTGGAACTGATGAAACACTGGAGAACCCTGTTATACCATGTCTTGGTTTATAGCGAAATTGTTTATACCGTAGATCAGACCTCAATATATCGAAGTAGCAACTTGCCGGAAAAAAATTCCATCTATAAAAATTTCGATGTATAGAAGCAAACTTAATTTTTATCATGATTATTCCTGAAATATTAAAGCTTATGTTTAATTAAATGCTCTATTTGTAATTTATTTGAAAAGTACATTATATGAAAGTTAATAATTAGAAAAAGGAATTCATAAGAAAAATTTGTCTATCACTTTTAAATAAATAGTAATCCAGATATTGGTTTATTGGTTAGGCCCGAACTCCACATGAGCAGAAAACAGAAAGCGTACACAGAAACGGAATTTCTGTTTCAGTTGAGTTTCCGCCGAACAGGTAGTTTTCAGAGCAGAAGAGCAGTACGGGGGCCACCATTGCTAATCCTTCAGAATTTAAAGGCGAGCTTCTATTGGCTGTTAAAAAGCGGAATCCGCGAGCAGCGGCAGAAAAGTTGAAATTTTTCTACTTCCCAGTCTGCCGCGATTCTGCCCAGCAAAAAGGGGAAAAACCTGTTTTTTCAGTTTCTGCTTTCTGTTTCCGTCAATTTTCCGCTTATGTGGAGTTCGGGCCTTACTATGATTGTAGTTGCATTCTTTTACAAGAAGCTCTGTCAAGAACTAAACGAGTCTACTTTCCCATATACCGACATCAGCATTCTAGCATCTGATAAATATTGTTTTAATTATCTGAGACTGCAAATTATGTCAAAAATACCTTTTTAGCACTTAAAGCTAATTTCTAAAAACAATACACCTTTCTCATCTGATGAAACAGACACGTAAAAAGTAAACAAAAGAATAAATAAAATTAACATCTTTTAAACAATGCAGCAATTATAGTTCTTACGTAGAAAAGTTCCTTAATTGCTTTGAAAAAGAAATTAAAAATGGAAAGCACATCAAAATGTATTTTATCAAGCGAAAAAAACTCGCTAATAAATAAAATATCTCGAATTTTATTTTTAATCCGTTGCCAGTAATTAAAAATAAATGAATTAATAGATTAATAATAAAAATACTCTTTTAAATGAAAAAAATTTTTCGGAAAAAATATCGTCTGCCAAAAAAATGTAATAATAATAAAATAAAACAAATAAATACAGAAAATATCATCTGCGCAGTTATTTCTTGTAGGAGTTAGTCATTTTTTCCCATCCCGCATTTCTGCCATGTTTGCTGAATCGGAGTTAAGAGTCAAGTATTCGGTGTCAGTCTATAGGCGGAGTGAGAATCGAAGGCTCCAAAATTCTAACGGTAGGAGTTAGTCATTTTTTCCGAGCTCGCATTTCTGCCATGTTTGTTGAATGGGAGTTAGAGTCGAGTATTCGGTATCAGAGTCTGAGTCATCAGTTGAAGACGGTAAACGGAGTGAGAATCGAAGGCTCTAAAATTCTAATGGTAGGAGTTAGTCATTTTTGCCAAGCTCGCATTTCTGCCATGTTGCAGAGTCAGAGTTGAAGAGTCGGAATCAGTCTTCAAAACAGCTGATTCAGAAAAATATTTTCCATGTATTCTTCATTAAAAGCATTTTCTAACAAAGTTAGTTTGAAGGAAATCTGCCTTTAAGTTCATTATATACATTGAGCTTAAATTTCTCCGTAGGTGCTAATGTTAAGTTTTTTTGAACTGTTCAAAATTGAACAAAAAACTGTTCAAATCAAAAAATGAAATATGGGAATGAGGTGTCTTTGCAGCGATTCTTTCAAACAAAAGAAAGTTTGTTCAAATCGGACTGTTCTTTCAAAAGTTATTAGGGAGGGGGGACGGACAGACAGACGGACACACAAAATCCCCATCTCCAAAACTGTACTTTAAAAAATTTTAATTTTTCGATATTTTTAAATTTTTTCATTTCTTTTTGACTACTTTTTGGACTTTGGGATATTTTTAAGATGCATTAAACTACTTTTAATGCTTTTTTTTTTTTGTCTCTTTTACTTTTACAGGGAAGTAGGCTAAAGAGAAAAAAAAGAGCTATGAAAGTCTTGCTGCATAGCCAGTTTTGTAACAAGCTCACCAAAGAAATACTTCTGCATTTTTTTTAAAACCCTAAAGTTTTTTCCGGGTCATTTTTTGTGAGTCCAGAAACTAATATTTTTAACATCTCTAACCTTAAATTTTTTGACGACTTGAAAAGTTTTAGCCTTTCACTGAAGCTTAGTATATTTAGGAATGAAGAATTTCAATCAGAAAAAAGAGGAATAGCCAGAAATTTGCTTTTGTAGCACAAGCTGCAACATGAAATTGGAAACGACTTGTTTGTATTGTAAAATTCAAAAGTTTCCGTATTTGTTTGTCCACCCCCCCTACTAACTTGTGTGGCTCGTAGTGACAATCACTGAGCTTCCTTTTACTAATGACTTTAATTTTTGTGAAACAAACATTCTAAAGGTGAAAAAAATGACCCATTATGTCCAAAAAAGGATTTCGATGTATGGAGATTTTTTCGATATATGATACATGTGCAAAAATGGCTTAAAATATAGTTTTAGGACTAAAATTGAAAAAAAAAAAGCCACCTAACATCATTGAAGATTGTCTGAAATTGTGTTATTGAAATTTAATTTCAAACATTTGCCAAGCAGAGCCCCTAGACCTCATCACCTTCCTTCAAAATTACCAAAGATAAGCCACAATAACAATTTTAGTCATAGGCTTTTGTAGAAGTATGTGATTTTTTGAAATCAGTTTTGTCCCACAAAACTTCTCTCATTGTGTAATTTGCATTCAAAAAGAAGTAAATAATAATACGAGGGATGGACATTTATTTATTTCAACCTCAATACTATATTTTTTGAACTTGTGTCATGTTATAAAAGACCATTTTGACTCTAATTTCTTTACTTCATTTTAAAAGATTTGTAATATGTAACTAATCATATTTCAATATGGTTTGTCATGACCTGAATGAATGTCTGTTAGAAATATTTTGACTACTAATTCTGAGATTCTTATTTTAGGGTTTTTCCTGATGCACCTCGCTTGAGTAAAGCTGAGTTAGCTTTGATATCCCAACCAAAGGTTGTGAATGTAGGATCTCAGTTTGACTTCATTGATGAGATGTTCGATCGAAGGAAAAAATGGAGAAACAGCTTTGATTATGGTTCCCTTAAGAGTAACTTTAGTGCTCAGAAGCGTAAACTGCAAAGTTCAGTTTCTTGGGCTAATACTTCTTTAAAAGACAGTCAAGATGATGATGTTGAGCCTAGAAATAAGAGCTTGAAAAAAGAAGTAACGGAAAATAGAAATGGTGAAATAACAGAAAAAAGAAATGGTGAAATAACGGAAAAAAGAAATGGTGATGATTGACATTTAATTGTTGAAATTTTGCTTTCTTGTTGAAAGATTTGAACTGTTACTCTGTAACGTGCAAACAAATTGAAGCTATATTTTTATCCAGTCCCTGTAAATACATTTGTGAATATGTAGGAAACAGCAAAGTATTCTGTATTTTGGAATTTCTATCAAAATATAGGAAATTTGTAAATCTGTATATAGATTATTTTGCCTTATTGATATTATGTCAAATCAACACTATGCAATTTACATTACATTGTATAATTTAACTTGAGTGAGAGTTTGTATATGTGTAAATATCAGCAATTGTGTTTTTTAAACACAGTTCTCATAGTGATACCTTTATTCATGAAGTTAAGACTTTAAGTGATAATAGTATTTATGTTCAGCTTTTGGTGTGAAAAGATTTTGAAATTAGTTTGTTTTTAAGGCATGAAATCTTATTTGAGTGAGATCAATTTTAGGTATATTCTTTTTCCTTGTTAAAAATTATAAATGTTTTGATTTTAAATATTTTCTTGTTGAATCGGCTTTGTTAGACATAAGTTTTAGAGTACTTTGTCTTATTGCTGTCTAGATTGTTTTTCACATTTCAGAAGATATTGGTTTTTTATTAAATAAATCTATTCAAACATTTTAATGACTTCACGTTGATCTTTCAGTAGTTTGCTTTTAAGTAATTTTGGATTGCATTTGAAATCCTGATCAAAAATTCAGTAATAAATCAAATTTCAAAATGAATGTGAAGTGCAAAGTTCTAGTCCTTGCCATAGCTTGAAAAATGTTTCACTATACTTACAATATAAATGCTTGCTTACAAAATACTTTCACTAGTTGTTTTGTTTGATTAATTTAAATGTTAAGCTAATACCGGGTGTCCCATCAACTGTTAGGTGATTTTTCTTTAAACTATATATTTCATTTTGTTGTATATTTGAACAAAAACTGACATGTGTTGATTTGTATTTAGAAATTAAATCTGAAGCAAAATGTTTTAAATGTTAGCTTTTGTAATTAATGTTCCTATTTTATATTGTTTCTTTTGAGTCATTTTCTTTTCTCCGATGCCTAAAATATACAAATAAGAATTTTAATGCATAAACCATTGTTTAAAACTTATCATCCCACTGTTCATGGGATACCCTATTTAAAGGCTTCTATAGGACAAAGCAAGGGGCAAAGAGTAAATGTTTTAAAATTTTTGTGAATGGGGAAAGGAGGTTAGTCAATCTTTAAAAAATAGGATTGATTTATGGACACACTTTAAAGCTATAAAATAAAAAATAAAAGTTTTTTGTGTTTGTGATAATGTTTTGAATGTTTTGCGTAATTCTTAAGTTTTAATGCAAATGCAAAGTGTTGTCCCAGTGATAGTTGTTCATTTCAAGTGTGATTGGCCGTTGTGCGCTCTGTAGAAGCCTGGTTTTTATATGTCACTGAGCCAAATTGGTGTTATCTGCAATAAGCAATTGTTTGCGTGATTGCTTTCATTTTAAAGAATATCAGAAACTCATAACTTATTTGAAACATTGTCATTTTCATCATTTTTGTGTCTTTGTGTTTAAAGTTTTTTTTTAAAGAGGTTATTTCTATAATCAAATTTTGTTGCTTGTTCAGAATAGCCAAAATTTCCTCTCTAAATGGTGCTTGCATATAAGGGAAAAATAATGTATATATTATTTCAGAATATTCAAGATTTGCTTATTTTGGGTTGTTTTGTGATGTTTTATGCTTAAAGCGTAAAACAAAAGTAAGATATTTTAGCCATGGATTGTTGCTCGAGCACTCATTTTTATTTGAAGTGTTTTATGCCGCAGAACTTTGGTAGTTATTTTTAAATATGTTATAGAATTAAGTTATAATTTGAAAAATATTACTTTTAACCTTACAAACAACTGCTTGTCTGCAAATAGTTCTTAAAAATACAGTTTCTTTGTGGAATTGCAAGCTATTGATTTTAGAATGATTTATGTTCACTCAATTAAATTGAAATGTTCAATAAAAATTTTCAACTTGCTTATTTTTGTACTGATTGTTTGAATTTGAATCAAATGTCAATTTTTAAAGGTGGGGCCTCTTCACAGACTTGGAGAAAGCAATAGAATTTACCTATGCAAGTGTTGATACAATATTGAGATTTCACGCTTTGCCCGGTCCACCTCTCAGAAAAACTTGAAATCACCTGCCTTCCGCTTTTGTTGATTAAAAAAAAGATTGAATAGGAAAAACGTGGGCTTATTAGGTTGACCTACTGGGGTGACCACAAAAAATTAATTTTCAAATTTCAACTGCCCCCCCCCCCCTCCTCTCCAAAAAATGTGCCAATTGTTTAAAAAAGTAATTAGCTTAGTTTTGATTCTATTGAATAATATAAACAGGTAAAATGAATAAAAACAGCAATTTTTTTTGCAAAAAGTCTTAGTTTTTCTACAAAAAATCAAACTATTTGCTTCAAAAGTTTAGGTTCTTGTGTAATTTCGCGGGAAATTTTATCTTGAAGTCATCCTATCAATTTTTCTTCTAAAATTTACAGAGCGATATTTAACATATAGGGTGACCCGGGGTAATTCCTGATCAAACACGCAAACATCTGTATTGTAAAAAAACTATTTGTACTGGTGTTCTAATTTTTTCTGCAAATTTGGTGGCTTATGATATAAATCCTCTGCAAACTTCTTTTCTTTGAAAATAAAAATAGAATATGAAATATTTTAAATATTCAGTGATCAGGAAATACCCATAGAACGGGGTAATTCCTGATCACTTCTGGGGCAATTATTGATCACTCAGTTTTTCTTTTAAGGAAGGCATTTTTAAAACAAAAATATGATAGCAATCAGTAAGAAATACATGAAAAAATAAATAAGTAAACCAGACATAAATTTAGCACATCATAAATTTTGATTTATTTGAAAAATATATACGTATAAATTTAACTTATATTTTCCAAAAGTCTTTGCAGAACTTTTTGTAACATTTATATGCACTGTTGATGGCTGTTTCATCAACTGTAAATGGGTTTGCCCCATTTAAGGTCACAGGACCATAAAAGATGTATTTTACATTTACACTTTCAATTTTGTCCCTTTTTGGCCATTTATAATTGCCCGCACCTTATTCCAAAAACTTCATTTCAACAGATTCCCCTTCTTTTTTCAATGCTTTTCCAATGTATATTGGGTCATCGTCGTAATATACAGCATAATAGCTGTGTAGCGACAGATTCTTGTGCATGGCATCTAACAAGACTTTAGCATCATCTATCTGGGTATTCTTGTTGATTTGACCAAAATGTAAAACTTCGGGAACTGCTTCGGTATCCTCCTTGTTCAAAATTTGCTCAACTTTTTGTTTCTTCTTTTCATTGGTCTTCAATTTTTCCTTCTAAAAGCTTTGTGTCCTTCTTAGGTTTGTAATTTCTTACCATACTTATCTAATTAATTTAATCAACTAAAATCATGAAAACAAACAAGCATTGAATAAAAGTGGTCAAATTAGAAGTGGATATCAGAACACATGTTCTTATGGTTTACACTTCACAGTTAGTTAAGAAAATTTGCGGGTCACAGTTAAAACATTTTTATAGTAATTATGGTTAATATATGTGAACTGTCATTGGAAAGAACTGAAATTATTGTTTAGTAAGTTTTTATTATATTTAAGGCCAAAAAAGTAGGTGATCAGGAATTACCCCAGCTACAGGGGGCAACTTTTGATATACTATTAATTAATAATATAATTTTTTTACAGAAGGTGTTAAACAACTAATCAAATCCTTGAACTGTTTGTAGATAAAATGAAGTGAAAGGAAAACAAAATATTTATTATTAAATGAGGGAGGAGGATCTTTGTAAAAATATGCATGTTCAGGATCCCATCTTTGAAATGGCAAGTTTAGAGTGCTGTTTAAAATGTAATTAATTAGATGAATTTAACAAAAAGTAATTATTGAGTGAATGTTGTTACATTAAAGTAAAATGTCCAAGGATTCTTGGCCATATCTCAAATTAAAAAAAAAAATAATATTTTGAAATTGAAAATTGAGTGATCAGTATTTACCCCAGAGGTCTAGTGATCAGGAATTACCCCGGGTCACCCTATGTCGGGTTGTGTTGTAGTGTAAGTAAATGCTACAGTTTTCTAATTTAAAATGAAGGAATAAGGAGTAAATAGTCAGAAGCAAAGAGTTAAACTGAGAATAAAAGCAACTCAATTCTTAATTGGAAAAAATGGTGTGTATCTATAAAATGTACAATAAGGAGGCAAAATAGATACAACAAGAAGTTCTGTCAAGAACTAAACGAGCCAACTTTCCCGTACATCGACATCGGCATTCTAGCATCTAATCAATATTCTCTTGAATATCTGAAACTGAAAATTTTGTCAAACATACCCTTATAGCACTTAAAGCTGATTTCTAAAAGCAAAATATACCCCTCTCATCAGATGAAATGAACACGTAAAAAGTAAATAAACGAGTAAATAAAGTTTTGTCGCACCTTTTAAAGAATGTAACTGTTATAGTTCTTCCGTAGAAAAATTTCACAATCGTTTTCAAAAGAAAAAAAAAATAAATAAAATAAAAGTACAAAGAACATCAAAACACATTTTATCAAACAAAGAAAAAAAAACCTCGTTCGTTAATAAAATGTCTCGAATTTTATTTTTAATCCGTTGCCAGTTGTTAAATATAAATAAAGAATAAAATGCTCTCGTGAATGAACAATTTTTGTAATCAAAAAAAAAATATCGTCTGCCAAAAAAAAAAAAATAAATAAAAATAATAATAATAAATTAAACAAAAAAAATGAATAAATAAACAAAAAATCGTCTGCCCAGTCAGTCATTTTTTTCTGAGCCTGCATTTCCGCCATGTTTGCGGAGTTGGAGTCGGAATCAGAGTCCTCACAGAAGATTTTTCAGAAAAGTACTTAACATACATTTTTTATCAAAACCGTTTTCTTACAAAGTTAGTTTGAAGGAAATCCGCCTTTAAGTTCAGAATCAACATTCAATTTAAATTTCCCAGTAGGCGCTCATGTTAAAAATTTTTCTGAACGGTTCATCATTGAACGAAAAATGGTTCGAATTGAAAAGTGAAATATGGGAATTAATTCTCTCCGAGATCTTTCGAACAAAAAAAGTTTATTCAATTCGGACGGTTCACTTAAAAGTTATTAGGTGGGGAAAGGTTGCTTGAACGGTTCAATATTGAACCAAAAATGTTCAAATTTAAAATTTAAATACGGTAATAAAGTATCCTTGCCGAGATGCTTCGAAAAAAAAAAATGTTTAAATCGGTCTGTTCACTCAAAAGTTATTAGGGGTGACAGCTTGTTTGAACGGTTCAATGTTGAACGAAAAATTGTTCAAATCGAAAATGTAGATGCGGGAATGAAGTATCCTTGAAAAGATCTTTCGAACAAAAAAAAGTTTGTTCAAATCGGACTGTTCATTCAAAAGTTAGTATCGCGGGACCGGTTGTTTGAACGGCTCAAAGTTGAACCAAAAATTGTTCAAATCAAAAAATCAAATATGGGAATGAGCTGTACTCGCCGAGATCTTTCCAACAAAAAAAAGTTTGTCCAAATCGGAATGTTCATTCAAAAGTTATTAGGGGGGGGACAGACAGACCGACACACAAATTTCCCATCTCAATACCCTACTTTCAAATTTTTAATTTTTCGATATTCATTTTACCTCTTTATTTTTTTTTTTGGACTTGGCGATATTTTTTAGATGCATTAAGCTACTTTTAATACTTTTTTCGTCTTTCTTTTGTTTTTAACGGGAAAGTAGGCTAAAAAGGGACTAGTTACAGATTCTAAAAATAAACTTTTATCAGTCATTGGGGACATCAGAAGAAAGGTGGAGGTAAGGGGATCGGGAAGCTCCTAAGAACAACCAAAAACAGTTTTATTCGTTCTTTCATAGTGTAAATAGAAGAGGGAGATGTGAGAGAAGGTCCCTCCCCCCAGAAAAATATCGAAAATTGATTTTTTAAATCGTAATTTTAGGCGATTTTCGTAACATTATAGGAAAGACAGAATGGGTGCATACCGATTTTCTTCTAAAGTAAAGTCAATATTAGACTATCTTCAGTAAAGTTGGCAGTCTGGAACTCCTCCCAGAAATTGTCCGAATTAAAGATAATTTTGGGTGACGTTAGACGAGATGGGAGAAAGGACGTGATGACGGCTGTCTGTGTCAATAGGAAAATTTGCCAAATAAAATTCTTAAAGACGCACTTTTAGGCTATCTTTGGCAGAAACGTTTGGTGAGGTTGGAGACATTCCCTTAAAAATTTATCGAGCAAAGTTTTGACATTAAAAATGCATTTTGAGCAATCTTTGATGACATTTGAAAGTAGGTCAGGGTTTAGAATATGTCTCCAGAAATTGTTTAACATTGAGTTTTAAAATCGCAGTTTTAGACGATGTGTTAAAATAGTAAAGCAGGGAGTCGGAGCATTTCATCAGAATTTTCTTTTAATAGAAAACTTAAATGCGCTTTTAGGCTATTCTTTGTGACATTATTATTTTATTAAAATTTTCAAAAGTTAAAGAGGAAAAAAATGCCGTTTTTTAGATGAAATAAAAAAAAGATTACTTAACATAATTTCAAATGAATAACTAACTATTACCCCCATTAATAGGAGGGGCCGGGTATCCCTCCCCCCGCCCTTATATATGCCACGGTTTTTTTCTACCAGTAAGCTGAAAGCAAAAGAAATAAAATCGACTGATGGAAAATATTGGGAACACTAACGGTATGTATTTAATTTAAACCCAAATAAACGGATAATCCTTCTCTTATAGGAACTAAGGCTGATAAGTTCTGTCGCCAAATGTTCAAATAATGTTCCATTTGACAATGTAAAAAACAATAGTATTTGTGTGTGCATTAATGAGAAGAGTTTGAGCACAGCTTACTAATAGTTAAAAGTAAATTTCTTCTTCTAAAGTAAGAACTTTTAGAAAGAAGGGAGAAAAAAAAATCCTGCTTTAAAATAAAATTCAAGGGTGAAGAAAAATCAAAATAACATTCATACAATTGTAAGCAACTCAAAAAAAAAAAAAAAAAAAACTAATTCACATACTACTTTTGAATAATACTTGGAAAAAAAAAAAGATATAATTAATGTGTCACCACGCATAAATTCAAACTATAAAATCAATCCAAAGTTTTGTTAAAATATCATTTCTTGTGTTACGTAAGTACAAGCCAAATCTTTCCTCAGTTTCGTTGTCGTTTGATTTGCGTGAAAGCTTTGTACTTGTAAATCTTGTTTCTTAACATCTGCACTGTACGCGCAGAGAAGTCATCTTTAAGTACTTAAATTGGGAAGCGCTCGCTTTTGATCGAGTTAAATGGACTCAGATTTCGTTACAATGCTTTCAAGTTAAATAACATTCATATGCACTTTGTTGATAATATTCTTCCTTAATTTTTACAACATACACGTCAAAAATTATAAAACTTTGTTTAAAACTATCTACTATTGCTTTCGCATAAATAATTCATTTTTAGTGAACACAACAAATGTATGAATCATGATTTTGTTTTATGTTCTTCATTTACTGTCATAATCTTTTGCTTTTGCTATGATTAGTAGCATCATTCTGATTTCGTTTTAAGCGTTTTCACTAGATGGCGGCACAACTGATCACACTCTCAACTTTCAGCTTCGTTTGCAAATAGATTTGTGCATATACTAACGAGCACGTTTAGTTCCATCGAGCTCTCCGTAAAAATAACACGAGTTCCCCAAGTTTCGTTTTCCACTTAGTTTTCGTTATCTCTTCAAACCTTGTAACTCTTCCCGAATTTGAAGCTTCCCACGGAGTCGTGGAAATTTACCATGAGATTTTCTGTTTTTAGATTCAGTGAAAAAATTGTTTCTCTGAAATTTCCTCAAATATGTGACATTTTAATAACGTGAATGAGTTATCTCTGTTTGTCTCATTCCAAAATCAAGTAAGTTAATTTTCTTTATGCAACCACTTCAAACTTTGTTTATTTATTTTATTTATCATTATTACTTTATTATTATTATTATTTGTTTCTCAATATATTATATATATATATATATATATATATATATATATATTGTCAAAATATGTGTCGTTCAAGATTTTAAATGAAAGAGCGAATAAAAAGGAACAATGTTTTTGCACGATTACGTGAAATTTGCTGAAGAAAAATATATTTCAGCTGGTTGAACTGTTGCTACTTATTTTTAATATCTGTTTAAACGAAAGTGCTTAAAATATACCTTAATGGTTTGCATATAATCTCTCTTGCTCTCTCTCTCTCTTATCTTATAACATAGCCTTCTTTATTTTGAAATTTTTCTAAGCGTTCAATCCTCTTTTTTCTTTTCAAAATTAAAAAAAAAATAATAAAAAAATCGGTAATTTTAAAACCTATTTTTTAACAGTAATGAGTAATTTTCCCATATTTTTTCTTCATACTTTTGCTCTTTTTTGTTATTATTATTTTTCTCAAATCCGTTATTCAAACTAAAAAAAAAAAAAAAACACATGTAAATTTATTTTCATTGCGCAATTCTTTTGCAATTTTCAAAACCCCAGTAAACAGTCGGAGCTGTTAGATTTCAAATAGCTTCCTAAATGCACTTGTTGAGAAAATTTACTTATCTAAATATAGCTTTCTCTTTATTATTATAGTTTCTATGTAATATTATGATATCAACGATATTTGTTTACTTTATTTATTTATTTATTTATTTATTTTTTTGCACTGAAAATACTTTATGGTCGAATGCATTTGTTTAAACCCTTTTTTATTTTTTAAAAGTTCCTTAGCTATGGTACGATTGTTCTGATCTTGATTAGCTTCAGATTTTTTTTCCTCGATTTCTTGATTAGAAACGCTTTAAAATTGTAACTATGCACATAATCGTAACATACATCTAGATTAACTTTATTGGTTTTATTTCTGTGTACTAAAAGTAATATGAAGTTTTTTTTTCGTTAGTAGCATTTTTAAAAGCTTTAATTTTAAATTGTAATTCATTGGGGAAAAGGGGCACATGTGAAATACACTTTGTCACTTCTTCATCTATCAAAAAGCATTGTATTAATTTAAAAATAAAGCAAAAATGTCCAAATGTTTCTTTTTCTACTTTTTCTTATGGAATTTTTAAAGATTTTTTTCATAAAATATTTATTGTATGTTGTTTCATAAAAAAAAATCTTCAATAGCTAACATGTGAACTTGACTTAGGTACCATTGAACTAGCTTAAAACAGGAAGACAATCATCATATATCAGAGAAAAACCTCTTTAATCAGAAAGATACATTAATATCAGTCACATTGATTGATTTTAGCATGTGCTATGTGAATTTTAAATTGTACGATATTGTGTCAATAAGAAATTATTTTTTCCCAAATAACTATGCTGACACTTTTAACCTTGGTAACATGTTTTGATCAGCACAGCTTATTGAAAAATAGTTTACTAAACATTCAACGAACATTATATACTACTTTACCCAATATACAATAGACAAAAAGACTACAAAATATAAGGAATTTTTTTTACTAATGGAAATTATCCTTAGTACTAACTGCTTTTAGATTTCATATAGAGCATGATAATTTATTTTAAAAATGATCTTAAGCTTAAGCTTTTAACTAATTAATAACAATTTGGGTCTTTTTGTTTCATGTAACTACAAATATGCTTACCAACTGCTTAATTTAAAAAAAATCTTTAAATAATTGATGAAAAATTTATAAATTGGTGATCGAAAAATAAAATTTCAAATACTTATACATTTTTTTTAAAACCTAGGTCTAGAGGATTATATAGTAGTCTTAATGAAATTTAGTTACACGCATCCGAACTGTTCACACCTGTCCCAGATGTTGTGTTCACTAGCGCCTAATCAGTTACCCTCAGAGAGATTGTCAAACATAAAGAGTTTTTAGTTGAGTAAAAAATAAATATTATCACTAACTTACCCGAAGGTTCATTCAATGCTTTACAATAACAAAATTTAGCTTATAAGTTAGTTTAAGCTGTGTTTCACTAAAAAAAGTAAGTGATGAAATTATATACAGCACATGCTAAAACAAGAAAGTTTTTGAAACAAAAATATAAATGAGCTCATCACTTTCAAAGTTTTATAAAGAGGCAAAACTAGTAAACTAGTACTGCCATAAATTGAAAATGTTTTAATATTGTTCGTTCAAAGTATTTTAGTAAAATGTACCATGTGTTTACATGTGCCCCTTTTCCCCTATATGTTTATCGAATGTACGTTACTGCTAATTAAAGACTTAAAATTTAATGAACTAGTGATCTTCTTATTTGGTTTTAACTGAATTCACAACAGCATCATGAACGAGAATCACACATATAACTGTAATTAATGCTACATCTTGGCTACCGAAAAAGCTTCTTTGATGGTAAATACTGCTTAGCATCTGAAGCTCTAAATTTCTTCTACATTGTAAAAAGGCTTTTTTATTACTCCGAAACACGTGATTCTTACATTTTGGTTTAATATTACTTAGTTTTTAATTTAAAGTATAAAATGCTCTAAAGATGATGTCCAGAAAAAAAAGTCCCTTAAGATGATATTTTTAAATAAAACAAATATTTTAAACATTACCTATTTTATGCACCAACTTAAAATCAGTTTTTCTGTCTTCAGAGGAAATAAGTACTCAATAATCAGGTACAAAGTATTTAAAGTTTTTAGATTGTTGGAGAATAGCCTTCAAACTTACGTCCTACTATATATATTTTAAAACACATTTACTCACTGTACAGGCTAGAACTCAATAAATGTTTATGTTCTTTAAAAGAATGGGTTTCGTGAATTCGTTTTCTAGTATTTTATTCAAACGCAATCATTGACGAAGAAAAAGAAACACTATAAAACACAAATATCAAAATGTATGACATCCATGTCTTTCTTGTGCAAATAAAGTTAGGAGCTTCTGAGCACTGATAACAAAGTGTACAAAGGCAATAAGTGATTAATTTTTCAGCTAACATCAAGATGCAGCCGTTATTAACTACTTTATTAAAGTTACATGGTACTCAGGTTAAGTAATGCATTAGCGTTCACGAATTAAAAACATGTACACCACTTAGCACTTTGAACTAAATAAAAAAAAGTTCCAACTATTTCAAAATAGCTGCTAATGACAAAGCTGCTACCCTCCACTGGCGGCTGAAGATTTTCCCCAATTCTGTCCTCCATAAGAAGGGAAATCTTTGTACTTGTAAATTTTGTTTCTTTACATCGGTACAGTAGGTGCAGAGAAGTTATCTTTAAATACTTCGAGTGCTCGCTAATAGAGTTCATGTAGTTTGCTTTATTTTTACGCTTAGTTCGAGAATTTTTTTTTTCGAAGCTTGGGATAAAAATAAAAATAATTCATGTACTTTAATGAGAAAAAGTGATAGATCATATATCATTTTACTTTTACTCTTTAACATAAGTAGCCTATTCTCTTTCAACATTTTTTCTGACAAAGCAAAAAAAAAAAAAAAAAAAAACAAGCATAGCGTTTGAAACATTGATGTTTGAAAACATCTATGATTTTAGTCGATATATCAATAACATTGATGTTTTAATTTCTAACATCGATGGTTCGAAACATCGATGTTTTTCCATCGATGTCGCAACCCTAGTAAATATGCGTAGATAAGTGGAACATCTCAGTTGAACACCACTGGGAAATAGATCAAGATTGTTTATATCCGCGTCTTAGTTTTCCAAAAGTTTTCTCGCAAGTTTGAGGAAACTTCAGAAAAGTTCGTGCTTCATTTTTAAGCTTCTTAAACTTTTTATTTTGATTTATTTTCCTCCTAATACAGCCATCAGATTTTGCAGCTGCCCAATTCTTCTTTAAACAATCGGTCGATCTGTTTGATTTTTCTCATTGATTAAGTTAAGATTTTAGATAATATTACGGATCAAAACATAACAAATTAATTCGAGTAGATAAGGTTTATGAACAAATCAGCCAAAAAGTAAAGTGTTAATTGCATTCATTAATTAATGCCCATGAATGTACGCATACATCTTAAATTTTTATCCTGTTTTCTGATGAAAGGTTTTAAAAAAAGTGTAAGCAGGCTCAAGGGCTTAGCTAGGGGGGTGCAGGAGGGTGCAGCTGCACCCCCCTAGATCAGAGCCAATGGGAGGTCAATGTGACTTCCCATTTTATTTATTTTTTTGACAAACTATTTTGTCCCCTTTTATGCTTTTCATTGTTTCATGCTGGTGCAGACAAATAAGCTCGTATTTTATTACTCGGTGAAATTTGGAATTTCATTCGGTCATTGAGAGTCCCCCTCCCCCTCGCCTCTTCTTCCACCAATAAATTTAAGTCCTTGGTGCCACTTATCAGTGGATGCGCTTCATTCTTTACCTAACACGGATCCTTTTTCCAAACCCAAATTTGTCTTTTAGCTTGAAAACAACTTTTTTAATCTGAGTATGCGAAAAATAAAAATTTTAGGGTGAAATATTGCCGAAAAATGTCAAGAAGCACAATTAATCACTAAATGAGGATACTTATCCCCATTGAAAGTGCAAAAAATAAATAAAATACAAGAATGCATACTTATCTATGTCTACCAAAAGAGACGAGAGGCATCACGAAAATAAATAAATTAATTAATTAAAGAAAGAAAAAGAAAAGAAAAGAAATATAATAAAGAAGTTCAGCCTTGCAATACTATCTCACTGTTCTCAAATTTCATCAGCCAATTTGTATCGGATAAGAACTTTTTGGGAGGTCACAGTGACCTCCTATTGGGGTGCCACTGCTTGCACCCCCCTAACGTGAGTCCTGACTACGCCCTTGAGCAGGCTTAAGGTATTAAAGCTAAAAATGTCGCTAAAAACAAAGAAAAGTTAAAATAAATCTACTTCTTAAATAAATGTGGAAGGGGGGGGGAGTAACAGCAGTAAATGAAAACTATGTTCGAATTCGTAAAAACATCAAATTTTAAAACCTACTAAAAAACTAATCCAAATCAATTCAATCAGAAAATCAGACAAAAAAAAAATCTAATGCAAGTCATGCCTTTATTAATGGGATAGTTGATATTTTAGTTTTAAAACGTTCTCACATCCTTTTTATTTATTTTCTACCTTTTTTTTAAAGATGAAAAAAAAAATTCTGAAAATACATAAAAGGTAATATTGATTTTGGTTGCATTTGTATATATATTTATGAAGCAGAGTATACAATGTACAGGAATTTAACATGCCAAGACAAAACATTTTATACCTTAAATGAGAGAAACCAAAATAGTTGGCGTGTTGAAAAAAGTTGCTAACAGTGATATAGTTACAATTTGTTTAAAATAGATGCAATAAGTAATTAAGAATTTATCAAATTGAAAACAATACTTCTTTTATCTCAGTGTTTTTTGTTTTTTTTTTTTTTAATTATTATTTGAGACATTTTTTGTTCAATTTTGAACAGTTCGAAAAAAGAAAGGAAAAAATAACCCTTTCTGATATAATATATCTATATATATATATATATATATATATATATATATATATATATATATATATATATATATATATATATATATATATATATGTAGGGTCGGTTTGTGTCTAGGGTGTCCGTCCGCCGGTTCCCAGCAATGATGAGAGCGTCGTCAACATCACAGAACATTTATTACTCCACATAACACATAGTACAGTTGTAACACATAGTAACAGGCACGTACGCTTAAGCGTCGAGGAACAAAACGGACGCGTGCTTCTACATCCACTGTCGGTGTCTCGCTCGATCTCTATGCTCGCTAGAGGGCGGCGTTACGCGCGCTCTCTTAAGTGTTGCCACTCATTCCTACATATATATATATATATATATATATATATATATATATATATATATATATATATATATATATATATATATATATATATATATATATATATATAGATAGATAGATAGATAGATAGATAGATAGATAGATAGATAGATAGATAGATAGATAGATAGACAGATAGATAGATAGATAGATAGATAATAAAAAATATATATGAATAAAAAAATAAATTAACTATTTACTTTTTTTACTTTCTTCTATGTCTAATTTATAGAAGAAAGTATTGGATTCAAGAAAATTTTCGAATTTCGACGTATTTGCACGTTTTGAGGTGTGCTGAGTATGTTTTGACCATTTTTGAAAAATGTGTGTGTGTGTCTGTTGGTACGGGAAAGTTGGCTGACTTAGCTTTTAACGAGCTTCTTTTTTTTTTTTTTTTTTTGAACTTTCTGTTCTACTTTTTTTTTTGTCAGAAATTTGCGTACCACTTCAACTAATAAACATATATTTCACAAAATACCTTTATAGTTGTAAACACTCAAGACAAAATATATGTTTTGCTAAGAAACCCTCCAGCAGGGATTTTCTATATCAAGCAGTGTTGTAGTTAGAGAAAATATGTGGGAAACTCACCTTGGGGTTTGGGGTTTGGGGTTGGGGGACTGGTCAAAAAAAAAAAAAAAAAATCTTTAAAACCACTTTAAATTGCATTTGCATAATTTTTACAATAAAAAACAAATATTTACAGGCATGGCATCTCTTTCCGCCCTCAATTACAGCAGTGATAATAAGCATAAGGGTCATTTTCAAAATTTGCTTATATTTGCTGTCCGGAGGTTAGAAAGACGATTTTGAAGCATGACTTATATTTTAAATTCAATGCGAACAATTATTTTCTGTAAGAAATACCTCCCAAAAAATTCTATCACTCAAAAAATTATTGAAATTTATTTATTTATTTTTTTAATAAGTCTTTAAAAATGAGAATCAAGGCGAAAACGCTTGTCCGTTTCCAATTTTCGCAAGTTCAACTGTTTTCTTTACATACTTAATTGTATAAAAAATTATATACAACAAATTATTTTTATATATTGACAATGAGGATATGATATTCATAATAAATATTGACAATAGTAATTTTTTCCATTAAGAAATGTATGAATACATTTTGTCCGGCAACTCTTGTCAAGTCCGTTATCCTAAGCTTATTTTAGCTAAAAAAGGTATTTATTGCAGTCAAAAGATGGTAACACGTATTTAGTTAACTTAACAAACTAGTGACGTAACTATTTCGTACTATTTTGTTTTCCTGAGTCAAGAAGTATTGCTGTGGCGTTTAGCACAAGATTTCTTCCAGGTGCGTATTTTATTCTTTGTCAAGTCTGTTACCAAAGATTTTAGTATTAATTTTTACTTTTTCTCAACTTTTACCCCGAAATATTGTTTATTATACAACTCTAAAAAATGCATACTGTTGTTCAGTTTTAAAATTCGACAACCTAGCCATAATTTGACATTTTGGTTGAAATGTCAACTCCGTTACTGGTCAAATCCGTTACCAAATGTCAAGTCCGTTACCATACAGTTTTTGATCAGTATTTTAACAATAACAAACATCGTATTAAGCTTCAGTGACACAAATAATTTCTAATGAAGTTGGTTCTAGGCGCTATGATATAGTTTAAAAGTGAGATTTCATATTGATTTTGTACGGTAACGGACGACAATTTTCCTTGCAACTTAAAGTTTTACAACAGCATTTGAATACTTAATTATGCATTAAAATGTACAACCAATTTCTTTTTCACACACCTAAAATATGTGAGAAAACATCTGTTTGTGATTCTAAAAGAAAATTGCAAGTTAAAAAAATTACTTAAAAATTCTGTAATGTAAGCATATGGTGAAAATGACCCATAAACTGTTTTTTTAATTTTAGCGCTCTTAAAAAAAGTTAGCATTAAAATTAGCTAATGTATCGTTATATAGGTTAACTTTCCTGGAAAAGGTTTTCATTGAGAGAGGGAAGTTGTTTTTTGGGCTTTATAAAACAAAGTGTGATTCAAATACATGCGTAATCTATGGGAATTTTTCTGACAACTTAAGCCATATTTTTTACACATGTCTTTCAGTTGCAGTTAAGGAAAAAAAAAAAAAAAAACGTTTGTTTAGTTTAAATCAAATGCTATTCGTAATGAAAACAGCCTCTCGAATAAAAACATTTTAATTACCGTATGTTTGGCAACAAATTATTACTTTCTTAGAAGAATGAAAGGATCCTAATTAATACCCGTACATGCCATAAAGGCGGCGAAGATACGTTTGGAAATAATCCATATGTGACGGAATGTTTTACCTAATGGAAGAAATAAAAGTGAAACTAACGTTACTCGAGTGATTTTCCCAAACCAGTAATTGCAAGATGTTCCAACATGTTAATTACATTCTTCAGAACTCTCTTTTTAAAAAAATCTTTATTGCTGTCTTACAAACTACGGTCTTTTCGTAAACTCGTTAAATTTTATATCGACTAATTTTTGAAATTATGTTAATAGTATTGATGGTATGGTTTCAGAAAAGCTGAAAGCATCATGATTAATTACATAATAACTTCAATAAATACTTATTTTTGCTATGAGAAGGTGACGTAGTAGTTCAAGGCAATTGAAGTAGAAAATATAAAATGTGAGAAAATCGTCAGAGGATATTCTATTACATTTATTTTATCTGTTACATTTAGCTATGTAATGTTATAGCTTTTTTGAAAGGGAAATTAAATAATTATTTTTGCAATTATATACCTGAAACTGTTTTCAGACTTAGTTTGAAAAAAAAAAAATCAATAAGATGCTAAAGTAATTTGGAAATATTTTTTACTCGTTAAAGAAAGAAAATTATGATATTTTTTATTTAGCGTGATGTTCATGAATTGTCCTGAATAATAGACCTGTAAAAAGTTAATTAACTTTAATTTCAAGTCAAAAAGAAAACGAAAGTTAGATGTATAGTTCAACTTTTTGAAACATAAGATGTGAAAAATGGCATGTTTGTTCAAGTTTAAAAACTTTACTATTTAATTTCTATTTAAACTACCGTGCCCATTTTTAAGAATTAATATTTGTTATCTAAGTGATTACATTTTATGACTATAAATTTTTGCTCATCCTTAATTAAAAGAGTAACTACAAATTTGAAATAGCTTGCACATAAGTACGAGCTCATAGATTTGAATACGTTCATTTGAAACACTAAATGATTATCAAGTTTTTGTTAAGTTCCGTTCTTCTGTATATTTAATAAAAACACCATTTTTTCATGGAATTGAAAACATTACCGAATCTCCCCTTACTAAATACCCGATTAAATTTAGACAGCGGCAGAGGTTTTCTATCGTGCTAAAACATTTTAAGAGCAAGAATCTGAGAGAGTGTCATGCCTGTGATTCATGACCTCTCAGATTTTCTCCCAAAAATTACCAAATGTTTATTATCTTAATGAAAGACCAAATCCAGAATGTTTTGCTCTAAAGTTGAGTTGTTTAGTTTTTATGGACCCCTAAAGATGAAGGTGCGGCATCAAAAATTAAGCGGATTTTCAAGACATGGAAGTTACCGTGAGCCAAAACTCTTACCAGGAACTGTTTAACTCCAATTTTTTTTTTGTATATGGAATATAGAAGGTTGAAACTTTACAAAATGAATGTTAAATTTGTGGTAAATTGTTGCCGTAAGATCAGTGAAGGACCTCAAAACAAGGCATTTTTGACGTTTTTTAGCGTTTTTGAGGTCCAAAAACAGCTTGTACATTTTAGTTTGCACGGCAAAAGTAGTGTCATTTGAAAGACCAGTGTAAGCACTTTAAAATAATGTATAAATAACCGAGGAAAGTTCAACGTACTTTTAGTTACGTAAGGCCGAAATATGAAAAATGTCATATTTTACCGCTATTCAAACGGTCATAACTTCCTCTGCCAACAACATATTGAAATATTTTTTTTGCCAATGTCATACTCCATTCTTTGTCTTAACAGAACAGTTGAGTCCTTTGAGGCGAAATGTTAAAAATTTTTTTACAAAAAATGTACAGGGAAAAATACATTTTTTGTAAAAAAAATTTTCACATTTCGCTTCAAAGGACTCAACTGTTCTGTTAAAACAAAGAATGGAGTATGACATTGGCAAAAAAAATATTTCAATATGTTGTTGGCAGAGGAAGTTATAACCTTTTGAATATCGGTAAAATATGACATTTTTCATATTTCGGCCTTACGTAACTAAAAGTATGTTGAACTTTCCTCGGTTATTTATACATTATTTTAAAGTGCTTACACTGGTCTTTCAAATGACACTACTTTTGCCGTGCCAACTAAAATGTACAAGCTGTTTTTGGACCTCAAAAACGCTAAAAAACGTCAAAAATGCCTTGTTTTGAGGGCCTTCACTGACCTTACGGCAACAACTTACCACAAATTTTCCATTCATTTTGTAAAGTTTCAACCTTCTATATTCCATATAAAAAAAGAAAATTGCAGTTTAACAGTTCTTGGTAAGAGTTTTGGCTCACAGCAATTTCCATGTCTTGAAAATCCGCTTAATTTTTGATGCCGCACCTTCAACTTTAGGGGCCCATAAAAACTAAACAACTCAACTTTAGAGCAAAACATTCTGGATTTGGTCTTTCAATAAGATAATAAACATTTGGTAATTTTTGGGAGAAAATCTGAGAGGTCATGAATCACCTCATAATGCTAGGCGTGACAGTTTCTCAGATTCTTGCTCTTAACGGTTAAAGAATATATCTTTTGCAAAATTTCTTTCCATCCATAAGCTTACTTAGGGGCAGTTACTTACTGCTTTGTACCAATATCAAAGTTCCGATAACCATTAAAATCAGGAATACGGAGTGCAAGTAGGATTGATTTGGCGGTAAAGGAGTCGGAGCCGGGAATCAAAAGCTTTGAAATTCCAATAGTTGAAGTCGGACGGGATTTTGGGGTAAAAGAGCAGAAGTCGGAGTCAAGGCTCAAAAAATTTGCGGACTCGGAATCGGACCCTTAATAGTAGGTAGTTTTCCCTCCGACTACGCAGCCCCGCTTAGACCGAGCTGTAAAGGGCCGGAAAATACAAAGGTTCTCCTTGAGGAGAACCTCAAGGAAAACATCACAAGAAGAGCGTCCTGAGATCCGTGGGAATATCTCAATAGAATTCACCATGCACACATAGAGGATTTCATCAAGGACTGGTTTCCTCAAGGAATTCCTTCGGATTTTCTGTTGCGTGTGGATGGCCCTTAACGATCAGTTGACTCTTAGGCAAAATATTCACTTTAGTGAAACAAGGAGTCCATTATTTTTAAATGATTAAAGAAGTGGTACAGAAACATTATTTTAAATTTATTTATACTTGTTTCACCTGCCATCAAACATAGCAAAGGTTTAGATATTCTATTGTGTTCATGCAAAACGCTGCAAAGACAAAAGCAAAAAGGTAAAATCGCACAAAAAGAAAGCTACGCTTTCTAAAGCCGGGATCTTATTGTGTGGTATTGACATAATTGACATATGAGGAAGAGGCTATATTATGCAAGAGAGATGTAAGTGTTTAATCAGCTTAACAAACAAGTTTGTATTTCCTTATTGTGAGGAAATAGTGTCTCTTTTTTATTTGTTTACTTTCAGGAATATCACTGTTTAACTAGTCCTACCGTTTTAGGATTGAGAACTTTTTTTCAGATCTATGCCTCCGAGTTGCACAGTTTTTTGTTCTAATGAAACCATTGTTTTTTAAAGAAATTAAATTTTCCGTATTTATCACCAAAAAAAATCTAAACGACTTTCTAATCATGCAACGTTTTAGAAAATTCAAATTGTTAGGCTTTTTCGATCAGAAATTTGCGATATTAGCTATCTTAAAAGAGTACAACAAATGAAACTCAACACCATATTTTCTTACAATGACATATTTCATGGATCTGTAACTGTCCCGATTAAAACTTAGTTAAAATTTAAACGTGAAGAATCCCTAGCAGCATCATCTAATTGGCCGATGATCGGCCATTCATCGAAACCCGATGAAATTCTCATCGGCCGATGATCCAATATGTCTCATCGGCCGAGCAGAATCCGAGCAGCAAAATCCGATAAGAATACGATGAGATTTGGAGCAATTTACGAGCAGAACAGTCCCGTGCCGAGGAATTTCATCGGGAAACTTGATCGGAAGGATATCGTTTTCCGATGGAATATAGATCATCTTATTTTCATCGGGAGAGTTGATCGGAAGGATATCGCTTTCCGATGAAAAGTAGCTCATCGAAAACCGTGCTCGGATACTGATCGGAACGATGTCGATCGTGCGTTACAGGAATCAGTTACGAGGAGTTTGTGATCGGCGAGCAAAA